>CABFWB010000577.1:18950-35380 GCA_902151455.1 Timema bartmani
ACCCCCCCCCCCCCTCCAACCATCCACTACACCTTCAATCCGCGAGCCCTTGTGACGTCACTGTAACGGAGACAATCAGGTGGGCTTAAAACCATGACGATAAACAGACACGATAAAAAAAAGCTTTCAGTCCATAATTAGACCTTTACAGTTCCACTCTGGTGTTTAACGAACCCGAAGTTGTTTAGTTCATTTGACGGGTCACCACTCCCACCTCCTTTTAAAACCCCAACCATCCTCATTTCACCCTTCCACCACACTCACTTACATAAAATCTGAGGTATGGGGGATTAAATTGGCATGGTGCCCATCCGCTTTTAAACACTTACTTTTATATTGTCTTTAACCTTGAAAGCTTTTGCTATAGTCATCTTAGGTTTTAGTGTGTATGTTTACTCAGTTATTTAGCAACAATCAAGTTTGGTGAGGTTTTTAAATAGGTTCACATTTTATCTAGAACTAAAAAGTTGAAAATTGTAAATCTTGCTATAACTGTGTTTATTTTACGATTATTTATTATATTTAATATATATTTTTGGTCAACTACGTTTTACTTCCCATTCGGACTTTCAGCATAGTACACTAAATAGAGTGTTTATGAGTAAGGTGGAATTGAAAGAAAGTGCACCCAAATTAGCTTCTATGGCTAATGTAAAAACTACCTTCAGTATATACAACCAAGATTTGAACTCCAGACCTCCACATCAGCGATGGAATATTGAGAGAACGACGCCTTTCATATGAACACCAATGTGGGTAAAATAATCTCTATTTATCTCTTTGACTGATTCGGTAGCTCGTCTGCCTGATAAACATAAGGGGCCCCGAGTTCGTTTCCAACTATGACCAAAAAATGTATTGTTGATGAATTCGAGGCTTTCCCTTCCACAGTGATGAATCTATGAACGGGCGAATGGGTGCTGTATTCGTTCAAAGATAGTATAGTTTTTAAATCATGTACTGTTATAGTTAGTAATGTAGAAATTTAAAATACCACATAAATAAAATATATTTATTTAATATTAAAACATAACTTTACGATAAACAAGGGTATGTTTGCCCTTCATAATGACCAATAATTTATATATATGTATAATATAGTTATAAAATATATAATTATTAAAATATAATTTATTTATAATATTATAATATGATTTATGTACATTATATTATATAATATATAATAATTTATATATATTTGAGTCTCAAACATAACAAAAATAGTCAATACTATTTTATAAATTAGTTCATTCTTAATGTTCAGGTTATTCGCATTATATAATTACTCTAATGGGGTAGGTATGAGGAAGGAAGCATTTTAGAGGTAATCTACCTGCATTTGCGTGGAAAGAGAGTGAGAAATAATTTAGAAAATACTCAGTAGACCCGACCAGGCCAGGATTCGGGGCAGGGGGGGTTCAAAGGGTCAGTTGACCCCCCCCCCCTGTGAAGGTTAGAAAATTAATACAAAAATCAAAATGAAAGTTCAAATTTTAGAAATAAAATACAATACAAATAAATTATACAATTTTTAAAAAATCTTTTTACATGCAGATACCTCTTAAGCCGGGTCCACACGTGCGTTATTCGTCCACGTTTATTCACTGATCGATATGATTCACGCAAGTGTGGAAATATATTGATTTTCATGTACTAATATTTGTCGTGCATAGCGAGTAACGAACATTGTTCCGCGTAGAGCCGGTAGACTACCACACATCAAAGAAGACTTATAACCGCCTGAGAGCAGTTCATCCACGAATACCGAATATAGAGTATGTGTCGACAGCAGAAGCGGCGGAACTGTGGGGGACACTGCCCCCTGGAAATAACTTAACCCTCCATGGAATAAATTCCTCCCCCCTTGATATATTTCAAATATGAAGCTGAAATATGGCCTTAAATCAAACTCCAAATGACTTCTAAATGCATTATATTGTCAAAAATTTGCCGGAGAGGACCGCCTCGAATAACTACTAGACTAGAGGCATCTAACTTGCAGAAAAATTCAGGGGAGCAAAACTATAAATTGCTTACAAGGTCATCCAAATTTCAAAAATGTCTAGGGGAGGACAGCTCCAAATAGCTTTTAGATGAATGTCATTTTGAAGAATTTTCAGGCGAGGACAACACCAAATAGCCTAGTTTCTGAAATAATTCAATTTTCAAAATTTTTTTGGTGGAAGATTACTAGAAAGATTACCTTCTAGAGGTATTTAACCAACGTAAAATATTAAGGTAACGATCACTCTAAATAGCTTCTAGTGGCATCCAAATTTCAAATATTTCAAGGTGAGGAACACTTTAAATGGCTTATAAAGGAATCTATTTTTTTTTAAACAAGGCGAAGACTACTCATAGCTTCTAAAGTGAACCTTTTTTTTTAATGTTAGAGGGCCACTCCAAATAATTGATAAAACTATATGATTTAAAAATTGGAGGGGACGACCACGGTTTAAAACATATATAAGATCAAATATAAATGAGAAACTATTAAATGGCTCTAAACAGAAATCTAACATTGTAAGTAACTATGTTATTTATAATTATGACCTCCCTATGAAAATGATCTGGATCCGCCCCTGGACCC
Organism: Timema bartmani; assembly: GCA_902151455.1. NCBI lineage: Eukaryota > Metazoa > Arthropoda > Insecta > Phasmatodea > Timematidae > Timema > Timema bartmani. Next base: position 21,541 of record CABFWB010000577.1, read on the forward strand.
GACTCGTATTCAAACCCTAATCTCCCCGTCATCAGCAGGCCAGTCTAACACGAGTGTGGTCTAGATTAAGTTATTTATAAAACACTATAATTGGTTTTTTAGTCATGGAATATCGGTAAAACAATAAAATGGTTACCTTAATTTTATTATTATTACTATTATTATTATGATTGGTATTTTTTAGTTAAGGTAGGTATTACTTATATCTGTTCATATATGTGGACACAGTGGACATATGAACAAAAAGTCAGTTTCGTCTTGTACGGTTTGTTGACGATGATGAGGTTGAGATTCGAACCTCATCCGGATGTACTTGGAGTGTTTTTGCCCAAATACTTTTTCATGCCAGGGTGGGTGCATTTAATTTAAGATATCGTCCTAATTCCTACTCAGATTAAGTCGTTAGAATATAAGATGTTGAGCAAACAAATAAAAAAATATTCATATATTCAATTAGTCTTTTTTTGTTTTTGTTGTTGTGCTTTCTTTGGCAGATACTTGTATTCGCAACTGGGTGGGCGGGGGGATTTTTTACTTTTTATATGAGATTGTTGGATTGGGCACCGTTGATTTAACTAGAAGGAATTGTAAACAGGGGGCACCTCATAGTATAATATTACTTTTAAATGAATACAATAAATTGCAAGCAGACTACAGTTTACTACAAACCATTTAGATGAACGTTAGCTACTCCTTAAAGTATGTTTGAGGTTTAAGTTAGGTTAGGTTGGGATCAATCCACATTGGGACGGAAATTATTTTTCAAGGTAGCAGTGCCCAATCCACCTTGGGAGGAAAATTGTACTACAAGGTAGCAGTGCCCAATACACCTTGGGGGGAAACTTGTGGTGCAAGGTAGCAGTGCCCAATACACCTTAGGGGGAAAATTATACTACAATATAGCAGTGCCCAATACACCTTGGGGGGAAAATTGTACTACAAGATAGCAGTGCCCAATACACCTTGGGGGGAAAATTATACTACAAGATAGCAGTGTCCAATACACCTTGAGGGGAAAATCGTGGTGCAAGGTAGCAGTGCCCAATACACCTTGGGAGGAAACTTGTGGTGCAAAGTAGCAGTGCCCAATACACCTTGGGAGGAAACTTGTGGTGCAAGGTAGCAGTGCCCAATACACCTTGGGAGGGTAATCGTGGTGCAAGGTAGCAATGCCCAATACACCTTGGAGGGAAAATGTTAGTGGTAGCCTGGGATCAAAAGCAGTGCCCACTCCACCTAGGCCCCTCGCCAGTGACTGGTGTACTTGGAGGGGCTGACTCGGGTTGAAAAACTGAGATGGGTAATTTTATCACAAAAGTTGTTTTCCAACCTATCTCCAGCCGATTTCTGGTGATTTGCCTCTTACTTACCCTCCTTATTCCTTTTGTTTTTATTTGTGTTTTTTTCCGTACTTTGCATATTTTCCGTCAGGGAAATCCGCACATTTATGCTATTGAATGTGGACGGTAAATAGTTTAGAGGAAGTTTACCCGTATTTTTGTAAAGAAAGTGTAGTAAGACATGTATAAAGAATAACCTCAATACACACGCCCGGGTTTCGAATCCCGGCCTTGTTATAGCTAGAAAACCAGACAATACACCATTTTCATATATTTGTAGGCCTACTTAATGTCATGCTGTCACTTTTGACAAATATTATCAATACCCATAAAATAATAATAGTAATATAATAAAATGTTTTCAAGGTGTTTTTAGCACCACGTCTTACTACCTGTTCAGGTTATAAGCTTCTCTACTAATTAAGCTAATGATGATTTTAGGGATGAGGAAGGTTATATTTTAGATGGGGTGTACACGTATTTGCGTGGAGGGAGAGTGGAAAACAATTTTAGAAAAACACCCTAAGTACACCCGACCAAGATTTGAGCCTTGATCTCTCCGTCATCGGTGGTCTAGTCTACTGCGAGAGTAGTACCTTCGACCATGTGTCCACTGAAACCGGTGTTTTATATGTTATGTATTTACTAAAAAGCTTTCGATCAGAATCACATTAAGTGCAGGTAGTACTTTAGTCCTAGGTTGAGCTATTTTGTAAGTCATTTGATCGTATGATTTGTATTCATAAAGTGTATGTGGAGACTATTCCAATATAAAAAAAATACTCTATTTGACTTTTATATACAAAAGGTACGTGAAACGACATCGTTGGTTTTGTATGGCTCTATTCATTGATGGAAACAACGGCTAAATTAATTGTCAAGCCGGCCATTAAAACGTTCCCGAGGGTAGAAGCACACGCAAAGCGAACTTATACTGAATTCTACGTGGAACATCAGGCTATCTCTCTTATAGGGTTGGACGTACGGAAAGTTGGTTGGACCTGGATTCAGAAGACAGGGGTTCAATAGCTCGCCAGCTTTTTTCATTTTATTGCTGATAACATTGCTTCTTACTATCCGTTCGGGCTATAAGCATATATATGTTATTATTTGAGGTAATTAAATTGCACGTTCTATGAGCGAGTGTGAAAGGGTCCACCAATTTTGCCAGGAAAGGTATTTTCACATAATCTACAGGGTTATTTTATGCCACAATTGACAGGGGACGTCCTCTCCGAAGGAAGTTGTGCTACAGATTTTTATCGCTCAAGAAAAATCCGTTGACCCCGGTTGGGTTTGAACCCACGAACATCGAATCCTGAGGCAAGCATTTTTTCTCAAAACCACAGAGGTTGACTATATGTATATGCACTAATTACGCTAATGTTTTAGGGATAGGCCTAAGGAAGGTTGAATTTATAAGAAGTGTTACTGCATTTTCGTGGAGGGAGAGTGTAAAACCATTTGGGGAAAACCACCCTCAGTGCACCCGGTCAGGGTTTTAACCCCGATCTTACCGTCATCGGCATGCCAGTCTATGGCAAGTGGGACGCTTTTAGACCATGAGTTCACCGAAACGAGTATTACCAGATTCACTAAGCGAATTAGCTATAGGCCTATCTATAAATCATCTTTGTTTTTGTACAAATGGATTATATTTTTAAGTCTTTTATTTTGTATTCAGCCTGCACTTTCAGAACCAAGTGATTATACTAGCACACTACTTACAAACTAGCTTAATTTTAGAACGGACAAAACCTCCAGGCCCTGTCAATTTACAATTGTGTCAGGGTGAGTCTCAACTATGTCAATGATTCATTTTTTTTTTCATGACAAATATTGAACCCGGGATCTTCAAATAAGTGGATAGACGCACAACCGATTGAGATAAGAGCACTACGAGTGGCTAAAACTTATTATTTTGCTGTCGTGCTGTGACTCAAATATCGTAATAATCTTTTGTAATATAGAATTATTTCATACCTAATTACTTGGCTTTTATAAAAAAAAATCTACAATAATTTCTGACTAATTATTTGGAAACACACTATAGTATAGTGATTAAATTTTACTTGAAGAAATACATACTACGCCAAACCTAAACGCTGGTGCCTATTTTCTAAACGTATTTAGCAGGTTTATTGATTGTGATTATCTATAGAAATTAGTGAAATTTTTTGTTAGCAACGCGTATTACAACCCGTTCGGTTTTTACGCCTATATACTAATTACACTAATGATTTAAGGATTATGAAGGCTTAATTTAGAGTAAATACACCAACATTTGTGTGGAGGGAGAGTGGAAACCGATTAAGGAAAAACAACCTCAGTACACCCGACCGGGATAGAACCCAGAGTTCCCCGTTTTCGACAGTCTAGTCCAACACGAGAGTTGCGCGTTAGACCATGCGGCCACCGAAGTGGGTATCTAATCCGGTGATGGGTAGATCGGGGCTACAAATCTCGGTCGGGTGAAATCAAGTGTATTTTTATTAAACGTTTCCTCCCTTCAAATGCGGCTACACTTCTTCTCCCTACCTCATTATTATTATTATTATTATTGTAAATGTGTGGGCAGCTTAAATGGATAGTAAGATGGGTCACAACATATCACTATAGACCCCATATATATGGCACTAGAACATACGATTACAAACGTTAATAAAACACTTTTAATATATTCGTAGGTCAAGTCATGTGATCTGCAACTGTCACTCTTGACTGATATAATCAATACATTTAACATAATATTCACAGTATAGTAAAATGCAATCAATGTTGACTGCAAAAAAAAAAGTTAGTAGACTATTTTCTAAACTTTTCTTCTTTTGAAAATTGGACATATAGCTACTATATATATTACCCGTCTCGGTGGCGTAGTTAGCTAACGCGCTAGTTTCGTGTTAAGCTAGCTTGCTGAAGATGGGGCGATTGAGATTCGAATCTCGGTCGGGTAAACTGGGGGTGGTTTTTCCTAAATGGTTGCCCACACTCCCTCCACGAAAATGTGGGTTCACTTCCTCTAAATGCAACCTTCCCAATTCATAACTCATTAGCCTAATTAGTATTTAAGCGTATAGCCCTAGTGGGTAGTAAGACGCAGTGCTAAATAAATAAATAAAATAAAAACACTATATTCGTGTTTTCTATTTCCGGTGGTCTTTCAACATAAATATAAGCCGTCCAATAAAGTTGAAAAGGATGGGAATTTTTAGCTAGAGGAAAGTGCATGGAAACATGTAGGAATACTAACTTTAAATTAAGTGCACCAACATTTCCCTAGTGAAAGGATTGAAAACCAGATTGTAGAAAAATACGTTTCCAATGCAGCTGGTTGGGATCGAACCTTGACTTTCAGAGTCAACGTCGGGTGGTCAAGCCACTATCAAACACCACCGGTTAACATACCATATCTGACGTTATTCGTTTTAACCCTGTGCCCCACTTTAAGGACAAGTCCTAAAGATTAATTAACAGGATATGTAAATTTCACATCCATTGTTTCTTCTGTATAGAAGAAACCCGCTTTTCATTACTGTGAAAAGAAGATGAAAGACTTTCATTGAATGAAAACTAAAGAAAAAGCGAGTGTTTTTTTAACGGAACAGTATTTCTTTACGTCTGCAATAAAATGCAAGGGTCTTTTATTTAAAAGTGATTTTTTGATGTCAGTAAGAATCTGAATGATGATTTTTTTTTTTACTCACTTGAAGATCAGAATACTAACAAAACCGGTTCCCTAAATTTACTTAAAATCTCTAATACCTTCTCATTACCTTGGCCCCTGGTACGATAAGAGCGATGCGCTGTAGAGCGGCAGGGCAACATTATTCGCCGCTGGTTCGAGACATTACATTTTTGGGTGCCGCCCTGGTTTCAGTCCAGTTCGAGATGTCGTCAGTGAACGATATATCCTCAAAAAGGAAATTTTGCAAGGAAAGTAAATTGAAGGCTGGTGAAGTGCAAGTGTCATCTGGTCAAATGAAAATGTTAACCAGTGAAATGTGAAATATCATTAAAAAACCATAAATAAAATGTTAAAATCCTCACATAAATTTATGGACATTTGAGATTGAAGTCTTGATTTCGGAGGCACAGTCGAGGGCACGTTTGTATAAATATTGCCACAACGATTTTGAAAACAGTCATAACTAGGAATCTTTGGAATGGGGTTGGATCATCAATCAACTTGACTCCATGTTGATAACTCAACGATAGTACCGCTTTGAAATGTGGGAAACTACTGCTTTTATTGGAGCTGGCACCGCTTACCGCTTTGCCACTGTACGGCCGGTTACACACACAGCGGATTTTTCCGTTGCGGAGAATTGGCCGTCGCCGCCATTCCAACAGTGTCGCGAAGAGTTACATTGGTGCTTACACAATAGGCGGGGGGAAAATAAACTCGCGGTAAATTTACCGTTGGCGGTAGCTTTGCAGCCGCCCGCCACCACTACAATCGACGGTAGTTTTGCCTTCGCCGTCCAATCAATGGCGTACGTGAACAAATACACGCTTACACACCCAGCGAATTTTCAGCCGTTCAGAATCATTCTAGTGTTGTGTTGTTGTGTTCCTCCATTTTGTGTCATCCTCGCTCAACTCTTCAAACAACGTATGAAAAGCTCTAACCTCCTCTCCCCTTTGATTAATTGGATGAACCCAAATGAGCCTATTTTTTTTCTTCTCCTGTTTCTTCGGCGACGGTATAACCATAAAGCAAGAATTTGTTCTCTGTCCATTTCAAACAATACTAATTAATAAATAATGTAAAACTTAACTATTAAATTGTGATAAAATCAAAACTTAGAAAGAGTACACTTCACTCCTCGATTTCAGATATCGAGTATATACTATAAACGGGTCGATAGCGTTTATTGCTCATAATGACGGAGAATGCGATTTTATCGTAGAATGTGAAAACTTAGACAATTATTTGAGCGACGTGGTAAATTCTCCGCAAGGGAAAAATCCGCCATGTGTGTAACCGGCCTGCGGCTCTACCGCTCGCCAATCAGCGCTCTGCTGCTCGCCGCACGCAGCTCGCCAATCAGCGCTCTGCTGCTCGTCTAGTACCCGGGGCCTAGTTCACCTTCCTCATGCTGTTTCCTAGAATAATGAGTGTAAATAATTGTGGAAAGATTAAGTCCAATTTTTAAAGTAAGGTCTTTCTCTAACAGGTATAAAAGTTACTAGATCTTCTCTCACGCATTCATACGTCAAGTCATGTTATCTGCAGCTGTCGCTTTTGATAGACGTTATCAACACCGATCAAATAACACTAATAATACTGTATAATATTAGCAATGTTGACAGAAAAAGTTTGTATTTTCTAAATATTTCTTTCTATCAAAATTGAACTGTCGTTCAAACGGGTATAAACGGTGAAGAACTAACTCCCTTTAAAAAAATTATAAAATGTCGGTAGAGTATTTTTATAATAACTTAACTCATTTCCAATAGTGCTCGAACGGTGCGGCGTTCAGAGACCGACACTAGGAGCAGCGTTGTAGTAGATGAGCTTCATTTAAAAAACTTAATGTGATTAAAACCACTTCGGTGGCTGCGTAGTCTAACGAGCTACTCTCGCATTAGACTAGACTGCCGAAGACGGGGAGATCGGGGTTCGATTCCGGTCAGGTGCATTAAGGATGGTTTTACTAAAAGGGTTTCCACTCTCCTTCCACGCAAATGCGGGTGTATTTCTTCTAAATTAAGCCTTCCTAATCCCTAGCCCATAAGTGTAATTAGTACATGGGATTATAAACCGAACGGGTAGTAAGACGCAGTGCTAAAAATAATGTTATTAAAAATCAACCGGTATCTGTGGGTGAGTGGAATAAATGTCAGGCTCATATATACTTTAATTTCTCAGATACCAATCTATTGTGCAGTGTGACCATCTAAGTATGTACTAAATGTTCTTAGCACAACTTATTGTAAGCAATATATTGTACCTTGTAGGAAATAGAACACGTCCTATATAGGACACTTTTTTACTGTAGAGCTTTGGAGTTGTAAACATAGTCTGCTAGACTTTCAATTTATTTAAATGAATGATTGTATATTTATTAACAGCCAAATACACAATCAGACAAATATAAGTTAAAACTATAAGAGATTGTGCGTCAAATATAGAGGGTTTCAACTGTCCTAAACGAAAAAAATATGCGATTAGAAAATAATCATTTATTAATATTCACAGCATTTAGGAACGATCAGGTAAAAATTGATTTATTATTATTATTATTATTATTATTATTATTATTATTATTATTATTATTATTATTATTATTATTATTATTATTAATCATCTGTTCTGTCTGACGACAGGTCCATTCCTTTTGTCAGTGAACTTATACAGTCAATACATCCTGTCATCTTCCTACTCCTTTCGCTCCCAGAATATTCTTCTTTCCTTCATTTCATCCAATATTTGAATCCTCCTTCTTCCTAAGCTATTCTTTCCCCCAAACTTTCCTTTTATGACATCGTGCAGAAGACAGTTACTCCTAAGAACGTGTTCGATCCAGTTTGCTTTGCACCGAAGAATCACATTTAAAATAGATTTCTCCTTACTTACTCTTCTGAGGACTACTTCATTTGTCACCTTTTCAGTCTACCTGATCTCTCAAGTCTTCTCCAGCACCAAATATTGATAGTAAATAATAATTTTAAAAATACACGCTGAGTATTTAACCCTGAAAAACGAAAAGAAACTACCGTATTGTTCAGCTATTATATGCAATCTTACATTCCATGTGAACAATTTCTGTCAAACTGATGTGAACAGCCATTATTGCAACGTGCTTATTGTCGGTTTGTTTTGAGGGATGAACATTTATTTGAGCTTATGTGAACTTCCTTATCAAAACATCAACCAAAATTGGGTGACCTGGCGGTCTAGGGGTAAGGTGTCAGACTTCTGTGCTAGGAGTCCGGGGTTCAATCCTCAGTCCCGGCACAGATTTATCTGATTGCTAAATCCTTCCGTCACCTCTGATAAGACGTGTATTAATCACAGCTTGTGGATGTGTGGAATGCCAGGCCTCCACCGTGGTTTGGACCCCACGTTAAACTGTAGGTCCTCCATTTGATCCCACAATCATCCTACCATTACACATTAGCGTAAGTGCGTATAAACCGAACGGGTAGTAAGACGCGGTGCTAATAGTAATAATAATCAACCAAAATTCAAGCCACTCATTGCTAGTATGGACACTCGTAAAACATCTGCAAGCAAATCGACTATGCACACTCAGTTCACCTTGAAAGTTAGCAGTCTTACCTTGACGGATTAAGCTTTGATCCTATCTTATAATTGATATTAATATTATATCTTATTTTTTATTCCATTCTACTTATTTTATATAATTTTATTCTATGACTATGACATGTTCCGGTGATTCTTCACCGTCTTCAAGTCTTATTTGTATTAAAAATGCTTGATTTTACTTCATACTATTGGAAAGTTTGTGAACACTTTATTTAGTGAGATAATCAACATTTATATAAGCTATACCATAGTGGAGTAATATTCACGGTAGCCTTTCCACTTTACAGGGTAAAAGAATACATATGATTTTCTGCGAACTGTTAGGCCTATACTGAAAAATTAAATTATAATTTTGGTTTTTAAAATACGTTTTAAAACCAAAGACAAGTTTACTTAATTTTCATGTTTATTGTGTCAAAATAAATATCAGAGATACTCGGTCCTTTAATGTACTCACATAATAAATTCTTCAGTGACGTGGTAATTTTTACCTCTTGGATGTAGATTAGCGACGGCCTCTGTGGTCTTATGGTTCAAAGTTCCTGGCTACAGATCCAGAGGTCCCGGGCTCGATCTCCGGCGCTTCCAGATTTTTATGTGAAGTAGTGGGTGGTCTGGAACGAGGTCAACTTAGCTAGTTGAATAAAGAAGTAGCGGCTCCGGTATAAAAAAAACTGAGATTAACGGCCGGAGGGCTCGTTGTGCAGACCACATGATACCCTCTATACCCAAATGTTGACACTATCTTCGCAAACTTGCGGGAGCCGCTCGGTTTGTATAACTCGCTTGCGGGCTGACGCCATGGAGTTTTTATTTTAGGTGTAGATTAGCGTTTTTAAAGTAACATTATTTCAGGTACGACATGGGAGCAACATTAGGGTTGTGTGGACAGCATGCGGCCCACGAGCCTCGCTATAGCCACCCCTGCCAAAAGTCAATCAAAAGTAAATAAAGGAACCATATTTATGCTCAATAAAGTATTTGCTTCCTTTTTGTTTTGATTCAATTTAAAACAATTGAGTGTTTTAAAAAAAATGCTTTAGCTACCTTTGAATCGGATAAATATTTGAGCTGGGAGGTCATATTTTATAGAAGAGGAGGGAGGGTTAGTGATGGGGTGACAGATTGAAAATCTGGACAGTACGACATTAATCACTTCGTTGTGGTTTTATGAATCATCCCATGATTTCGTTAAAGGTATTTTACACAGATTAAAAGTTGTGTTTATATTGGATTTCTGGGGTCGAGAGCACTAACGCGTTACTATTCCTAATCTCTGAGTACCTCTGGTTCTATTCCCTTCTGGGTAATTAGAGGGGTACTGGCTCAGGATAATTGCTCTTTCAAGTTTCAAAACCCGGAGGGTATATATGCTATGGACAAAGTGAATAAAAGGTCACTATGAAAAATGACCTGGTATTATGCATAGTGACCAAATCAGTCGGCTGAAGTGATAAATATTTGATATTTTATCATTTTGACCGGGCAGTATGCATAATGATCCACACTCTCTGAGCAATATGATATTTTTAAATAATATTTTTTATCTATTAATCTGTAATAGTTGATACGTCCTATATAAAACAAAAACCATAAAACTAGTTAGATTAGTTACGTTGGATTAGTTAGGTTAGCTAGGATAGGTTAGTTTGGTTAGATTGGCTAGAATATGTTAGTTTGGTTAGGTTAGTTAGGATAGGTTAGTTAGGATAGATCAGTTTGGCTAGGTTAGCTTGGATAGGTTAGTTTGGTTAGGTTAGTTAGGATAGATCAGTTAGGTTAGCTAGGATAGATTAGTTAGGTTAGCTAGGATAAGCTAATTAAATTAGATAGGATAGGTTAGTTTGGTTAGGTTAGTTATAATAGGTTAGTTAGTAGAGGTTAGTTAAGTTAGTTAGGATAGGTTAGTTAGGTTAGGTTAATTAGGTTAGGTTAGTTGGATTAGGCTAGTTATATTAGGTTAATTAGATTAGCTATGATAGGTTAGGTTAGTTAGGTTAGGTTAGTTAGGATAGGTTAGTTAAGTTATGTTAGGTTAGTTTGACGTTAATTGTCTGGCACGTGATCGGATGTTCATTGTTCCCAACCTGCCATTGGCGTAGTATTGCACTGTTTTTCACATAGCCCGAAGAGCATGGAGCATTATGCATACTGCCCGGTCAAAATGATAAATTAACAAATATTTATCACTTCACCCGACTGATTTGGTCACTATGCATAATTCCAGGTCATTTTTCATAGTGACCTTTTATTCACTTTGTCCATAGCATATACATTAATATCCAAGACGTATTGAACGTCCAAAGTCTAAACGATAACAATTTATTGAAGGTTGAGTGTTGATTAAAAAATTAATTTCTATTAAAATATGAATGCATATAATAATTATAAATTAATTGTCTACATAAGCAATCACAGGTTGCTCATGCTCATCAGTTAATGGTTTAAAAGTTATTCAGCATAGAGTAATAAGTAATAATTTATTATTATTTTAGCATGAAATAATTAGAAATAATTGATTATTTCAATGTAATATTTACACAATTTAAACAAATTAAAATTTATGGTGATTAGTTTATTAGTTCGCATTTCGTGAATTTGTTTTATTTTGTTTTTTTAAATTAACAAATGATACATAATTGATTTTTTCAAGTTACAGTTTAATTAGAGAAGGTTTTTAAGCGCACAAGAAACTTTAATTATTTAACGCATTTATTTAGCCGCGTTTAATCCGTATTTAATTAAAATCCACTGTTAATTAAATCGTGCCCTGCGGTATTTACCTTCTCAAAGGAATGCGATCAAAACAGTTCTCGCCTTTCACCGTAATGTTCGTACATGCAAGTGAAGTTAAGCAGAGGGGTAAACGAGACTTAACCGAATGTTTTGTTTACTCCGTCCACGGTAGCTTTAGCCTTTCCCACCAAAACTTTTAGAAAATGAGCTACATATCTACCCGTATCATGCGCTCAATTGCTACTACCATGTGCTAAAGTGCTACTACAATGTGCTCAAGTGCTACTACCATGTACTAAAGTGCTACTACCATGCGCTCAAGTGATACTACCATATGCTAAAGTGCTACTACAATGTGCTCAAGTGTTACTACCATGCGCTCAAGGTCTAGTACCATGTGCTCAAGTGCTATTACCATGTGCTCAAGTGCTACTACCATGTGCTCAAGTGCTACTACAATGCGCTCAAGTGATAGTACCATGTGCTCAAGTGCTATTACCATGTGCTCAAGTGCTACTACAATGCGCTCAAGTGATACTACCGTGTGCTCAAGTGCTATTACCATGTGCTCAAGTGATACTACCATGTGCTCAAGTGCTACTACAATGCGCTCAAGTGCTACTACCATGCGCTCAAGGGCTACTACCATGTGCTCAAGTGCTACTACCATGTGCTCAAGTGCTACTACAATGCGCTCAAGTGCTACTACCATGTGTTCAAGTGCTACTACAATGTGCTCAAGTGATACTACCATGCGCTCAAGGGCTACTACCATGTGCTCAAGTGCTACTACCATCCGCTCAAATGTGTAAGCGGAAAACATTAGTCCAGGATATTATTAATCTGAATGCAAGAAGGACTTTAGTACAGCATCAGCACGCACTCAAAAGAACGGCATCTCTTTGACACCCAACAGTGATCTAATAATCTCAATGTTGACTTGGAAATTCATGTTCAAGAACATTAGTGCTACTTTATTCAACCTCTCACACTTTAGTTATTTACCAAAGTCTTCACCGCATCAGCACAAATGTTTTTCAAATCCTATCTTAAAAAGGAAAAAAGAAAGACAATTAATTAGTATATTATTATGTCAAAAGCCTTTAAATATTTATATGGGCCTACATTTAATACTGGTTGGATCAGTGGTGTACCTGATTATTTGACACGTAACCTAACCTAACCTAACTTAATATATGCAATCAAATTAATAAACTTCCGAAAAGATACACTAACAAATGAGTTCTGATTTGGTGAGGTCTGACTTTTGTACACACACACACACATACATACAGCACACATAAATACATACACCACACATAAATACACATACATACATGCATACAGCCACACATACATACACACATACATACACACACATACACACATACATACACACATACATACACACATACATACACACATACATACAACTACAATTCCTAAGAGCTACATAGCGGCGTTGACAAAGAAATTAAAAAAACAAAAAGGGCGGCACTGACAAAGAACCACTAGCTAAAAATGTCTTAGTCTAAATATGTCCTGCCATACATGGTGCATCTCACTCAACCGACCCTATCTTTTAACGTCTCGTATATTTTGGTGTGTGCTCCACGTCTTACTACCCACTAAAATACCCGCACAGTAATGAGCTAAGGAGGAGGAAGGTAAAAAATTGAGAAAATGCAATTGTATTTGCGTGAAGGAAGAGGGGCAAAGCATTTAGAAAACATCACCCTCACTGTATTCGTCCTAAATTCAACCTCATTGTTATTGGCAAAAAAAACTATAATAATTCAACCAAGCGAAAAATATCAACCTGGACACGAGAATCGAACCCGGTACCCTTGGCATTGTGCGCTAATATTTGTCCTTGAGCCATTCTGGTTCGTCTCGTATTCAGAGCATGTTTCACTAGTTATTTTTTATACTTTAGCTCCATTATTTACTACCCTTTTGGGCTATACGTCTATTTAATGATTGCACTTATGTGTTAGGGATTAGGAAGGCTTAATTTAGATTAAGTACACCCGCATTTGCATGGAGAGAGAGAAAGAGAGTGGAAAACCATTTAGGAAAAGCCCTCAGTACACCCGACCGGGATCGAACCCCGATGTTCCCGTCTTCAGCAGTCTAGTCTCTTGTGTAAGTAGCGCCTTAGCCCATGCGGCCACCGAAGCTGTTTGTTAGTTGAGCCTATAAGTGATAACTGGTGAAAGTATCAGCCACTCAGAGCTATCTACAATCAGAGTCCACGGTGGTACGAGACGAACCAGGATGTCTCAGTTACGTGAAAAACCAAAGGTCCTGGGTTAGATTCCTGTGTCCAGGTTGTCATTTCTCACTTATATCAATTTGATTCAGCTATCAGGACTGATCTTGTGAATCGCCTATCAATTTGTGATACACATGAATTAAAAAACAGAAGAGACTAGGTTGACGCCATGATCTCCGATGCGGGTATGTCCCGTACATTACAAGGTTTGTT
>CABFWB010000577.1:35405-78515 GCA_902151455.1 Timema bartmani
GAGCTTTGTTTGCGTCGACCTACTCTCGACTTGAGTGCTACGCAGTATATATTCCTCACGTTCCGCAGCCGCCATACCATTATTAATCTCCAGAGGTTGGTAGAACCGCCGCACCAAACCGCCAATCTCGCTCTCCCGCAAATATCGGCCATTGATTTCCGGTTCCTTTACATACACCCATGTTGCACCTACCTCCGACGAGCAAGAATCACTCAAGTGGCTGAAGTTGATTACCTATCTATAATATAGTCAACTAACTGCCGCTTACAAGGGATCAAGTTAATCAGGGAGCTATTACACGCATTATTTAATCTAATACTCTAAAGTATAAGGAGGTTGTCATATTATAAACATAATATTTAAAATGACCTGGCTATCCTGTGATGTAAATGTGTTCAGTTTTATTTTCCATAAAAAAAAAGCTTGTTATTTGAAAATTGTAAACTCATGTTACCACAATGCGGGGGGGATACAAATATTACAGTTGTGTTTATATTCTTAGTCCATTTTATTAAAAAAAAAATTATTATTTAGCACCACGTCTTACTACCTGTTCAGGTTATTCGCGTATGTACTAATTACGCTATTGAGCTAGGGATGAGGAAGGTTGAATTTAGAGGAAGTGTACCCCCGTATTTGCATGGGGGAAAGTGTAAAAACATTTAAGAAAAACCTCAGTACACCAGACTGAGATTCGAACCACCATCTCCCTGTCATCGGCAGTCTAGTATATTGCGAGAGTGACGCCTTGTACCAAGTGGCGTTTAATTAATAATGACCTGCATCGGTGGCCGCATAGTCTAAGGTGTCACTCTCGCAATAGACTAGACTGCCGATTACAGGGAGATAGGGGTTCTAGTCCCGGTCGGGTGTACTGAGGTCTTCCCTAAATGATTTTCTACTCTCCCTTCACGCAAATGTGGGTACATTTCCTATAAATTTAACCTTCCTAATCTCAAACGCATTAGATTAATTAGTACATATGCGTATAACCCGAACGGGTAGAAGGACGTGACGCTAAAAAAATTAAGAATGTAAAAATAAAGTATACAGTAATTATTAAGGAAGTATTATGAAAAGCTTTTTATAACTTTAGGAGGAAATTTTTACTAATTTTTTAATAAGTTTGTCACTAAAGTTACTTCGTTAACTAAAAAACTTTAGGAATACTATAAGTAAATAATTGTAGAGTTTGGGTCAAATAAAATATCCTGTTCATATTGTAAAAATAAATTTTTAAATACTTCTCAAGTTTTAAGATTTAATGATTTTCGCGTGCTCTATAATGTACATTTTTGAAAGATATATTATTTTATAAAAGATATTTGATGGATCGTTAAAGTTACCTCATATCTATTTTATCGAAAGAACTTTTAAAAAGAAAAAACTGTGTCGTAGCATCCTTTAAAAAAATCAGGTCACCACCATCTCTAAGAAAATACGTTTCAGTTTTTATTATCTAAGAAGACTAAACAACTTTCCTCCTTAATTGCAGGGAATTACTTTCATACAACCCGCGTCTTGCCTGCTACCCGCCCGTTCTATTCTCTTATTTACATTGATAATATAGATATGTATGGGGAAGGTATAATTTAAATTAAATATCTTCGCATTTTCCTGGATAAAGAGAGAGGAAGTGTGCCTCTGTGTGTGTGTGTGTGTGTGAAACCCTTTAGGGAAAACCATCCAAGTTTCGAACCGCAAAATCCCTGTCACCGGCAATCCAGTCTATTGAGTGTATTACGCCTTAGATCATGTGATCTTTGATAAGGGTATCCTTATGTATAAAGTTAATAATGGTCATTATCATTACTATGTTTATTTAAATGTCTTTATTTACTCTAAAAATATGAAAGACAGAAACATAATCTTGATTCGTTTGGAATGTACAATGTATTTGTACTATTGGCATCATAAAGCCAGAATTGAGTCGCCAGTGGCTGTGATATCGATGATAGCTCTTCCTTATCACCGTGCCTTGCTACCTGTTCAGGCTATACGAATATATAATAATTATTATAATGAGGTAGGGATGGGGAATTAAATATTTAGAGGTAATCTACCCGCATTTGCGTGTAAAGAGAGCTGGAAACAATTTATGGAAAACCATTCTCAGTAGACCCAACCGGGATTCGAACCCCAATCTCCCCGCCTTCAGCAGGGCAATACAAAAATAGAGTGACGTCTTAGACTATTCGGCCACTGAAGTGGATAATGATAGCTAATAGCAGACGAGTATCACCTTGTAGCTATTAATAATTTATAAATATAATTAATTAAAAAGCAATAATGATTGAACATATTGATAACTCAACCAAACGCACTATCATAAGCCCTTGTAAGACAGACAACACGTGGATTTATATATATATATATATATGAATATATATTCTTCAACTTTGTCAGAGTATTTGAATAAATTGAAAAATTACACTTGGACATGAGAATCTAAACCGGAACCTTTGACCTAGGTCAACAATGCTCTACCACTGAGCTATCCAGGGATCATACCTTGCTCAGGGTCATTCTTAATTCATATTTTAAGGCAGACTTTTTCTCCCAATTACCGATAACCTAAAGGAGTGGTTCCCAACCAGAGTTCCACGAGAATTTTCAATAGCTTGATTTTTTTTATTAGTCTGCCCATCAATTTTGTACAATGTGGAAATATGTTAAGAAATGAAGAGAATAGTGGCGGTAATAATGTTAAAAGGGAGGTTAGTAAGAATATTGATAGGCCAAGTTAAAGTACTGGGGACAGATAGAAATAGTCAATAAATACTCTTGAAATACCTTATTCAAAAGTATGAGTTGATTTTTATTTATAAACACTGCTGGCTTACACGTCTCTTTTGTAAATTAACCTTGTCAAACCTAATATGTGTCAGCCAGGTACAGGTTCCCCAAGATTTTACGAAATAATTTAAGGGTCCCTCAAAATAAAGTTTTGGAATCACTGCCCTTGGGAGCTGAATTATGCTATGGATCCTTTGGAGCACGCCATATTTACAAGAAAACTCTGAAACTTGAAAAATCAAATATGATGGATGAAAAGTACACGGCTCACATATCGCGCCTTTTATGAATGATATAAAAATATATTTTAAAAAACAAGGAGCAGAACTAGCGTGAAATCTAAAATTTGTGCCTATCAGAGATACTAAAGGCCTAAAAAAAATTAATGACGTTTATTCACAATCGAGCTATACCGACCGAACGTCTGCAGTATTTTGTAGAAGATACTGCCAACTTCTGTGGGTAGAGGGTGTCATATGGTCAGCATAACAAAACCTCTGGCCTTTAATCTCAGTTTTCTAAGCCGGATCTGCTACTTTTTTTTTTATTCAAGTAGCTCCTCACTTGTCCTCACGAGGTTGAGTTGACCCCGTTCCAGACCCACTGCTTCACAGAAAGATCTGGAAGCGCCGGGGATCAAACCCTGTACATTTGTATCCATAGCCATGAACTGTGACCACTAGACCACAGAGGCGGTAACAAAACCATAGGCCTATCCCCTAGTTAAAATACAATATGTGAGTAAAAAAGTGCATGTAACCATGTATCCAATTCTCAATGGATGCGAGGATACAGCTGTTTGAAACGGGCGCGTAAAAAGCCACTTTTAAAGGTATTAAAGAACAATAAATTACTGACTTGTGTTTATTGACGGTTTGAATGATAATATAAAACACAAATAATTGACAAATAACTCACAGCTCACAATAAATGCTCTAAAACCCCACCGCCAACCTCAATGCACTTTCCAACTCCTGTGGTAATGGTACTTGTTGTTCTTCTGAGGTCGTCTTGGCGTTCTTTTATCATGGCAGCACTATCCATAATGCGAGCGAGCAATTAGTATCTTGTATTTAACTTTTCTTTGTATACCTCACTTTTCATCTATCCTCACAAACCATAATATAAGAGAGTGAGATCTGGAGAGTTTAGTGATCAATGATCGGGACCATCTCGGCCGATCCATCTTTCAAGGAGAGTTAGGTTTAGATATTACCTGACGACTGTAATGTGCAGGAGCTCCGTCATGCTGAAGGATCGTACCAATCCTTGTAGCCAACCTCCTCCAATAGTAGTGAAAGCTCGTTTTGCAGAAATTTTATATAAATGGGCTCTGTAAGACGGTTTTGCAACACAACAGGCCCATTTACTTGATTGTTGATCATACCACACCACACGTTTAAAGAGAAGTGACGTTGAAAATTTATTTCTGAAGTGGCATGTGAATTCTCGTCGGACCACCCATGCGAGTTGCGGGTATTGTTGATACCATCACGGGTGAAAGTAGCTTCATCGTAGCAGTTTCAGTTCTCCGCATCCATTGAGAAATGGAAACATTTTTATATGAAATTTTTTACTCAGAATAATAAACACTACAACCTCCCAAAATATTTGCTATTCCTCCTGAAACATATTGTATAATAAAGCATTATAATAAATTTAGTTATTTGACGCCTTAGCTCAGTCAGTAGCGTAATTGTCTAGTGAGGTAAGGGTCGCGGGTTTAATTCCCGGCATGGCCGAAAAGTTTATCAACAGTGAGATGTTGGTGTACCCTTTCACAGTGATGAATTAACGACAGGGGGCTGGATGTTGTGCCTGTACTAGTCTTAAGTTAGATTATCAGATATATGAAGATATTAAAAACATAGAAAACCGGTAGTAGAAAATATATGGCTTGAATTTAAAAAAAATACTGACCCAGGCCACAGGCTGGAAACAATAATGGATGTTTAGTAAATAGATTTATCTCAGTCATATTAATATTAAACCAAACAAATCTCATATTCAACATAAATGAATCCTGAAGATTATTATAAAACAAAGACAGTATTTGGGACAGGATAAATTACACCCCAACACTGGAAGCAGGGATGTATTTGGGGTGTCCTCTTTCCAAAGGATTCACGACTCCTCCCTCCTTCTCCCCCCCTCCTCATCCTATGTATTATGTTTGCGCTAGGGGAAAGAGCCATTCTCCTCCGTATGTGTGTGTGTGCTCAGGACAAACTTCCTCTCCCCCAGATCTCGCTGGATGGCGGAAAAAGTCGATCAGCTCTTTGTAATCCGTTGCTCTCAGCAATCTCACCATTAGTCTTGCTTGAGAACGTTCTCGTGTTATCGTTGGGAATATGATAGATATCGAGAGAAAAGTATCGATAGTAGAAGTTATCATGTATCAAAAGAATAAGCAGGAAATTTATTCGGATATAATGGTGTTTTTATTTACGAAAATATTATTGGTGTTTATTTTATAAATATCTTGAAAATGTTTGTACATGTAACAGCATTTTATAAAACTTTGGCATTATAATATAATGTTTCCTGCACCGTATATTAAATTACTTTCTTACTCTATGGCATTAGGAGCTCAAAGGTTCATTGGCGCAGTTACAAAAGTACGCCACCTATCTCAATATTGAGCTAGTTCTATCCAGTCCACCTCATTACGCCCTATCTCTATCTCTTAATATAGTTCTATCCAGTCTACCTCATTACAGCCTGTACCTATCTTGAGCTAGTTCTATGCAGTCCACCTCATTACACCCTATCTTGAGCTAGTTCTATCCAGTCCACCTCATCACACCCTATCTCTATCTCTTGATATAGTTCTTTCCAGTCTCCCATTCGCGCTGCATGTCCTGCCCACTGTAATCTACGAGACTTGACTACCCTAACAATGTCTTGTAATTAGTACAGGGTATGTAATTTACGTTCTGTAACCATATCCAATCACCAGTGACCTCATCACTTTTTGGTCCAAATATCTTCACAAGCACCTTGTTTTCGAACACACTAAATTTATTTTCGTCATGTAAGGTAAGATACCTCGTTTCACAACCATAAAGAACAACCGGTAAAACTATTGTTTTGTATATTCCTAGTTTTACATTCCTGGACAGCAGGCGAGACAACTTACTGACAGAGTAACAGCATGCATTTACCGACTGCATTATTTTCCTAATTCCCAATCTAATTTCGTTATTGCTAGTTAAAATTGTTCCTAAATATTAAACTCATTAATCATATAAAATGAAATAATGTTTGTAGTAATCTCTAAATTATGGTCCACAATCTGTTTTCTCTCTGTGATCATATAGGCTACTTGATCATTCCATCGTTCACTTCTAAACCTATTTCCATATTAACCTCTAGTAAAATGTCTGCATATCGCACAACAGTTTCCTTATTATTGCCCAACAATTTAAATCTTCTACTTATCCTAATAGCTGCATTGTATCGTTTAGTGTCAATCCTTCCCTACTCTCTTGCATTATCCTAATAGCATACTCTAAGGTTAGATTAAAAGGTAATGAAGAAAGTGCATCTTCTTGTTTCAACTTACTATGACTAAAAATAATAATGATGTAATCACAAAATAATTGTATTACTTTTGAATATTAAGTATCAGGCTATCAAGGTGTAGTCTTAGATACATTACATTACTAAGACAAATACATAAATTATAGCTAAGAAGTTCTTTTACTAAGCATCGAGTAAAATTGTTTTGGTTTCGAAAGGAAAATATTGATGTTGGTATAGTATCGATACTTTTTCCACATCCCTACTTTTTGTTACTAGTCTAAGTTTGTCGCCTTGGATACGCCTAAAAATAAATACATCCTTGACTTGAAACTGGGAGTTTTGGATGTAACTAAGGGATATGTGTGTGTTTTATATACGCGTACTGATGGTAGCGTGATGAAATGTCATACTTACAACAAACTGGATTTAGTATAAGGTGGGGGGATTAAGGCTCGAATATTAACCGAAAGCACCGGGGCTGGGTTTCCACATATGGTTTATTCCTATGTGCTTTGTCCAAGATCATCTCCACGTTAATGTTGGCGTATTTCCTCTAAACTGTTAAGCTACTAGACTGCTATGAACTTTGGTGCTAATAAAGAGCTTCACCTCACTTCTACCAGGAAAGCGAAATAAGCAACTCCTACAGTTATGCTGTAAATCAGTTAGCACGTTATACTACAGCCCATAATTTTATATCAACTAATATACAGATCACTACCATAAACTAGTTAGCACACTACACAGTGTTTTTTTTTTAGCAAGGCGTCTTTCTACCCATTCGGGTTGTGCACAAATGTACTAATTAATCTAGTATGTTAGGGATTAGGAAGGCTGAATGTATATTAGATGTACCCGAATTTACGTGGAGGGAGAGTAGAAAAACATGGAGGTTAGTTGGATACATTAAACCGGGATCTGAATCCCAATATTACTGGTATTGGAAAAGGCATGACGCCTCCCCGTTGAACAGCTCTACCTAATTATTAATAAATACAAGTATTTTATAGCAAGACATACATCGGTGGTCACGTGGACTAAACGCCAAGCTCATTTAGTATGGTCTTTTGGTGATGCTGAATAGATGTAGCGAGTGTTGTTTTCATTAAATCATTTCCTACTATCTCTTCATGAATGCGAGTACATTTTTTTCAAACTTCTATCTTCCTCATGAGTTTTGTCATTGTTTTTATTTTCGCCGCGTATCAGTAACCCTTTCAGATTATACTAATGCACTAAATTGAGTAGGGATGAGTAAAGTGGAATTTTAGTGGAAATGTACCGTCTTTAGAGTGGAGGGAGAGTGGTAAACAATTTAGGGAAAACCACCTTCAGTACACCCGACCAGGATTCGAACCTATGTGCGACCACTGACGTGAGTTACCTCGTTATTGTAATTAAATGTGGATACCCCGGATGGATAGTAATACTCGTAGTAAGAACAATATTAACATAAAGCCATGTGGATGTGGAAATAAACAAAATAACGTCCTCCCTGAATGATGCACTAATCCAAGTGCTCGTTTATATAGTCGCCCTGGACATTTCCATCTGAGACAAGCTGTTTGGCCGTGGCTGAGTACGCTCTACATATTAAATTCCTTGTAATGGATCTCGGAGTCTCGTCTAACAACTGAAGTCCCATTTGTTTGTTTGGTCGATGTCTCTCTGGTTAAGTACACTCCCCAGTTATATCATGCTAAGAAAAGAAGACCGTAACATTATAATCTAACAAATTAACTTGCTGGTTCATCAAACTTAAGTTTCTCTAAGGTTCGAATAAGAAATAAATTTTTGTTTCGTAACGGTGTAAAACGAGATTAAATTGTGTAGACTAACGAATAAACTCTGTAATAATTTATGTAATAATTATGTTAAATAAATTTGAATTTGTTCAAAATCGTTTTTAAGTTGATTAGTCATGCTTTTTAACACTAGTATTAATGTTTTAGAAATAATATTTGTTTGGTTCTATTGACTTAGTTTAAAGTGCGTCTTTCTCGTTTGCTACTTAAGAGAACGTTTCAGGAAATTTTTATTTTATTATTTTATTTTATTTGATACAAAAATCAAACTAAGATAGTTTATTTATAAAATAACAATGCAAATTGGTGACCTGGTGGTCTAGGGGTAAGGTGTCAGTCTTCTGTGCTGAGGGTCCGGGGTTCAATCCTCGGTCCCGGCACAGATTTATCTGATTGCCAAATCCTTCCTTCACCTCTGACAAGACGTGTATTAATCACAACTTGTGAATGTGAGGAACGCCAGGCCTCCATCGTGGTTTGGATTCCACGTTAAACTGTAGGTCCTCCATTTCATCTCACAATCACCCTACCATTACACATTAGCGTAAGTGCGTATAACCCAAACGGGTAGTAAGACGCGGTGCTAATAATAATAATAATAATGCAAATTAGAATAAAATAACAATATTTAAAACCCTTCAACGGTGGGTACGCCAGCAAATTCGTAAATCTTGTCCAGTATGGTTTGTCAGTGACATGGAGATTTTGATTTTGATCCGGGATGGGTGAATTGTTTCCCCAGTTCTCCCCTTAAACTGAACATTTCATCTAAACTCCTTAAATAGATAAAACGGGTATTAACATTCAGTGAACAAAATAATAATTTTGAAACTTATCATTTCTATTTATGAAATAATAGCCTAATACTAACATGGATAAAATATATTTGTTAAGTAACTCGATCCTTTGAGTTTTCTTTAAATTGAAATTTTTGCTAGCATTTTATAGTCCTTTTACTATAGATTAGATTATTTTAAACACATCTGCTTGGATAGTCAATTGTTCCTAGTTATATTTTTGACATACCATTATTTTAAGAAATATTTAAAATTAAATAAGATGAAATGGCACTTTAACTATCTATTGTTTAAAATAAAACCAGTAAAATTGACTATATATAGAAAGGCTTATAGTAATGTTAGATGTAAGTAAATAACTATAAAAAGAAAATAAAACTACTCAATAATATAAAATAAGAAGAATCAAGTTTTTTAAGAAAATTTAATATCTTATTAGACTAGAGTCAAAACGTGAATGATTTAGTTCAACATTAGCGTAAGCGCGTATAACCCGAACGGGTAGTAAGACGCGGTGCTAACAATAATGATTTAGTTCAAAGTACAATTTATCACTGAGGAAATGTGGGCTTCCCCTTTCGCAGTGAAGAATTAACGGCTTATGGCTGGTTGATGTAACTATTCTAAAATAAGTTCGTTTATAAGTCGTGTGCTGATATAATCAGTTGGTTCAGAAAGTACATGTTAAATACATAAAATAAAATATACTGTAGTAAGTAGTAAAGATGTCTAAGTCCAATTTTACCAAGAAGTTCCTTTTAGAAAAGACAAACCTTTTTGTGGCCAAATAATAATATCTTACTAATTTATTAGTTTTGTTTGATAGCTATTGATAATATCTAGTAAAAGTGACAGCTTCAAATCACATGACTTGATTTTTGAATACGTGAAAGTAGATCTAGTAAGTTTTCTGGCTGTAAGATAAAGCTTTTCCTTTGAAAATTGGACTAAGTCGGACGGTTTAAAAGGTTACTCTATATAAAGTACTTTCATGTATTCATACTTTAGCTAACATAATTCTCTAATCTGTAATTTTAGATAGATAGTATCAATACCAATGCAATAATAATTAAATAATGGTTAAATTAATCGTTAAATAGTTAACTTTTTCTCAATTTCGAATGCAACATACCATTTTTATATTTTATTAACCTACAACACTTTCATCTAATTTATGGGTACGTTTTAGCTGACTTTAATATAAAAACTTGTATTCCTCATGAAACTTTGTAAAGGATTGAATATTTATCGTTTCCCCACCCCACTTCACTTTAAGCAAATTAAACACTGTACATTTTTCATAGTTTTATCTATTTTTCCACCAATATCGACTCGAATAATCGTTACCCGACGATACCACTAGTTTCGTTTATCAAACATGAATACCACATTCGCTCTTATCTTAAAAAGCAACGAAACGGGAACAGAACAGATTTACTACCTCGGTAAAAGGTGGATTTACGGTCTTTATTCGTTCAAGATAATGTTGATGGCATCCCCCCCCCCCCTCCCCAACTTGATCTGAAGGGAGGGAACACTTCATTCACTTAACGGTGATATGATTCCATCAGAGAGTGTTCGTTCATCCCCCGCCTCCCACTTTTCCTCCTAATGACGACTGTAGAGATGGACGAAGAAGGGAGGTTTATTTGCCCACCATAAGGGTCGGAGGAACATTAGACTCTTGACAAGAACCTTCTCATCGAGTTAGATAATATTAGTGACCCGACTTTGCCACCACCACTTTTCACGTTTGTTTTTAATTTATTTCTTACTTTTGGTCTCCTAATCCCTGCCCATAGTCTCGCTCCCCACCTCCCCCCAATCACAATAGTTGTTCTTATTTTTTCTTAGTTGATTTTTGTTTGGTCTTTATGTAATATTTAGTTTATTTTTATGGCGCTCCCTCGCACTTAGTCTTCTATAGCTTTATTAATTAAATATTATTTATCTCTACATGGGCTATGGGGTGAGTTATTAATCAATTTCCCACCCGTCCCCCAAGGAAGTGTTTATTCAGCCCGAAAAGGTGCCATTTTTTATACTTATTCTGTGTTTTTATCGACTGATGCTTGCTCACGAGGGCCCCTCGGGGCTGGCGCAAGACATTTTAGTATATTTAATATAGTACTTTTGTAATATATGTTGATGGTTTTATAAAATGAATTAAATACTTATAAACAAACAAACAATTTGACTTTTAGTACAGAATGTGTGTACATCCAGAGCAGTGTATATTCTCACTTCTTTGACTTCCCTCGCCTCCTGGGAGAAAGGACTTGCACTAGGCAAGTCCTGAAAGTGCGGTAATTTACCATTGCTTTCCGCAGGGAATTTCTATGAGCGAGTGAGAAAGCGCTTACACATGCTATCGGAATGGTATCGCCCATAACTTCCGTGGATCTCTTATATGCCACAATCGACGTGTGACCGAGCAACAGCATTACTTCCCCACCCAAGAAAGTTGTGCTGCAAATTTTCATCGCTAGGTAAAAATTCGTTGACCCCGCCTGGGTTTGAATTCTTGAATATCGGGTCATCTTAGGGCTATAACTTCACCTCAAGACCACCAAGGCCGTCTTAGGAGAGGTGGTAAGGGATAGCTAGAAAAAGTTACCGTGTATCCATTCGGAAAACAATAATATGATCTGCAAGAACACATGTTGAGTTGTTGTTACTTTTGGCAATCAAAACTTTCATAGCAAACAATTTGTTTTTAATTATTTTTTTAAACACTGTTTACATTATTGAAACACGAACTTATGAAAATAACCGTTTGGCTGTTTCTTTTTTTTCTTTTTTTGTGTAAGCCATGTCTGTGGTTCACTTAAATATGCTTTTAAAACGAGAGCTTCTAAAATGCTGCGTTCTCTTCATGAATTAAGATGGCGAACCATAAAAGAGCTGTTGATGACGTTATACAGACCCTCTTCGTTTGTGTTCATAAGCTGTTTATAAAATAAAAACGTTAAATTTTGAAACTAATATTTTGTGTGATTTTTTTTTTCTAAGTTATAAAAACACATTTAATTTATTTTGGTGGCCAGTTATAAGAAGATACAGGTGACTATATGATACATTTTAATTTATTATTTTATGCACTACAGGCCTAATATATCTTGTTGCCACAACCGCGAAACCAAAAACATAATAGGTTTATCAATATTTTTTGTTCTTTCAATAAGCTACGAAAAAGCCAATTTATACAGTAATCCTAAGGAGAATATTAATATCACAATGGTTTGACAAAACTTTTTATTGATAATTTAGTATTACCAAGCAAACACTAGTTAACTACGATTAGGTTGATATTAGTCACTTTCAGCCAATGTTTGCATAAAAAATCTTCTGCTAGCTGTCACATACACACCTACTGTATGTCCAATGGATACTTACATCCATTACTGTTTCCAGCCTGTGGCCTAGATCGGTTTTTTGTTCAAGCCATATATTTTCTACTGCCGGCTTGCTAGGCCTGTAGTAACGTCATTACTTCATAATCTAACTTAAAATTAGGACAGGCACAACAGTCAGTCCCCGGAAGTTAATTTATCAACGTGAAGGAGTAAACCCATATTTCACCAATGACACATTTTTCAGCCATGCTGGGATTCGAACCCAAGACCCTTAGCTCAGTAGGCAGACACGCTACTGACTGAGCTAAAGTATCGGTTTCCTAGAGACATTATACAATAATAATTCATGAATATAACATGAATGGATGATGAATGATGATCTGTACGCTAAATGATACTACCTGGAGCGTCGGGCTGCAAGATAGATCACCCCGTCGCGACCGGGAAATATCGATGATTGAGGGAATACTACCGTGAAATTAACTCCAGGCTACATTATCAGGTTTAAGGCTCCGACGAGCTTACTTACATGGATTAGAATGTCTATAAATAATATTTTATAACAAATTGTAGCTATAGTATGATTATAGTTTCAAGAAAGCTTTAGAAACACACACTTTTTTGTGGGTCAACATTGATAACATTTTACTAAATTATTGGTATTATTCTGCACGCTTCGGTGGTCAAATGGTTTAAGAAAGTAGCTGTAAACTATTTTTTTAATATATAGTTGACCATATGGGTTAAAAAAATGATGGGCTGTTTTAAAAAAAATATCGATCTAAAATGTCAACTTAATATTTCTCATATAGGAGTCATCACTATTATCCTACACCCTGGGTCAGTCGGTAGCATGTATCCCTGCTAAGTTAAGGGTCCCGGATTTGATTCCCGGCATGGCTGAAAAACTTTATAATTGGTAAAATGTGCGTTTATCCTTTCACAGTGATTAAATAGCGGCTGGGGACTGGATGTTGTGGCTGTCCTAGTATGAAGTTTTTATTTATTTACACTATTTATCCCGATTCCTAGCATGTAGCTCGGGACCTAGATCTACATCTTGAATTAACATTACCTCTTTTAGCTATGTTCTTTTTTTATTAATACAATAATAAATTTAGAGTGAGCACCTAAATCTGACAGTCCTATTTGTCCTTCTATATCTAGCCCTATATCTAACCTACTAGTTGGTACGTCCCGGGTATATTACGACCCCGGTACCCTGCCCCGCTGGGTGTCCCACCACACTCTGGATCTAATAGTCCCCTAGTCTGAAGCTAGATTATAAGGCTACGACAGGCCTAGAAAACCGGTAGTGAAAAATATATGTCTTGAATAAAAAAAATGACCCAGGCTATAGGCTGGAAACAGTAACAGATGTAAAAAAAACTATTTTTGTGAACACATTTGTTAGTTTGCTAAATCTTTTTCAGACCAGATAAAACTAGGTGGCAGGCCGCAGGTTGCCAACCGCTGGTCTAAGGCATCACTATCGCAATAGACTGGACTGCCGATGACGGGGAGGTCCGGGTTCGAATCGCGGCTGGGTGTATTGAGGGTAGTGTTCCTAAATTGTTTTCCGATCTCCCTCCACACAAAGGCTGGAACACCTCCTCTAAATTCAACCTTCCTCATCCCTAATCCATTAAAATAATGAGTACGTCATGATGCGTACAGTCCGATTGAGATGTGGTGATAGAAAAATATATTATTTTATAGTAATTATATAAACTATCACAAGTTATATCTGCAAATCACTACTTTACGCATAACTATATTAAAATTGCTTTAGGTACACTTTTTAACTATCGATACATTTCTTCCTATATAAATCAGACCGTATTTGTGTGCAATAGTGTATTTTTAAAACAAGACAGAAATTACAAGCGAGATAAAATAATATTTGAGTAATGCAGGTAGCCTATACGAGAGCCAAAAATACTATTTGTATACTGTAATCATATTATGAATGTATCAACATTAGATTTGATATATACCATTAATTACAATTTTGATTTTGCATTGTGTGTTTACCCTAGGCAACAAATGCTTTACTTTGCTTCAAATAGAGAGAAAATAAAATCTCTTCACTTTATTTCTTCGGACCCAGTTTTTAATAAACTAAATTAAAATCTAATTAAAAATTATAAATTCAGCTTTTATGTGCACATATTTATACACATGGACTACTAATTTTTAAATTTCAGATCTCTGCGTGCGGTAGATATTGTAAAATGCCAGATAGATAGACAGACAAACTCTTCATTCTATTAATATAGATATAAATAAAAAATTAATGAAAAAGTTTAACTAACCCCTATCAATTTTAGTAAATAAATAACAATTCTTGTACAATATTTCATGAACCACGTGTTACTACCCGTCCTGGCTATTTGCGTACCTTAAATCACATGTAGGGAGAGAGAAGTAAACCATTTAGGAAAAAAAGCTTTCATTACATCCAGCAGGGATTCTAACTTAGAACTTCCTATCATAGGCAAATCAAACCTGACGAAGTAGATGCCTTAGCCCGCTTTCCCGTCTATGCAGTTAATGTAATACGTTTTAATATATTATAGATAACGAGAGATAGAGCGAGAGAAACAAATATACAGAAAAAGAAAGAAAATCCTGTTGACAAATTAAATGGTGCAATTTCCTAAATGATTTTCCACTCTACCTCCACGCAAATTCGGGTTCACTTCTTCTAAATTTAACCTTACCCATTCCTAATACATTAGTGTAATAAGTACTTAAGCGTATAACCCGAACGGGTAGTAAGACATGGCGCTAAAAAATAATAATAAATGGTGCACAGTGGTCCACAGTTGTCTTGCAATAGAGACTCCATGATGGAAGGTTGAGGCTCGAATCATGTCCGGATACAGTGTGGGTGGTTTTCCACACAATGTTTATCCTATTTACTCGATATTCTAATCTTAATGAACTTTCTCTAAATAAACTTCCTTATTTTCACCTCTTAAACCAAGCCGTTAAAAACCAGTGTGTTAAACAAAATAACTATTTATATATCTAATATTATTATATAAAAACTCATGAAAAAAATGTGATTCATATAGTCAATAGTTTCACTGCAAAGGTCTACAGTTCGACTTTCATAGATTTTTTTTTGGTGAAGATAAAACCTTTTACTGTGGCCAACATTGATAGCAATTTATATAATAATCATATTATTATATAGGTAGTATCAGTTCCTATATAATTATATTTATAATATGGTAAAATGTTATCAATGCTGTACTCAAAATTTTTTTATATTTTTGAAAAACTTTCTTCCTCTGAAAATTAGACTGTAATATAATTTTGTTTCACCAACCAAATCGATTGAGATAGGAGTAAAGCCATGCCAGAGTCTAGCTAGCAGTTTTCAATCTCCCTTGCATTTTGTCTCAAATTTATTCACAAAGACACACCTATCAACTCAAGGTCGTGCCTTCTGACACATCCTCATTGGTGGGATTAAAGTGCATTACACCATGATTTGATGAAGTTCTTTCTTATCTGGATCACGATAACTTTGGTCTTTTCTGAAAGAGTCACATCACTTGCTAAGAAAAATCAATAAAAAAAACATTATTTGCGAGAATGTAATTTTTAAACTGCCATTAAAAGTTACCATAAATAGGTTGAAAGAATTAATATTTGATAGGGAACATTGCTAAACATATATTTCACTTAAATTTGATAACATCATGTGTATGTACAGTACCTGTACATACAGTCCGTTTACCCTAAAAGATATCAGATTGCACTAAGTTTCTATCCTATAAGCTACATTATAGTGTACACATTTAAGGTAGGTTTACTACCTCACAGAGTATATTATTATTATTAGCACCGCGTCTTACTACCCGTTCGGGTTATACGCACTTACGCTAACGTGTAATGGTAGGGTGATTGTGAAATGAAATGTAGGACCTACAGTTTAACGTGGAATCCGAACCACGGTGGAAGCCTGGCATTCCTCACAATCACAAATTGTGACTAATACATATCTTGTCAGAGGTGACGGAAGGGTTTGGCAATCAGATAAATCTGTGCCGGGACCGAGTATTGAACTCCAGACGTAAGCACAGAAGTCTGACACCTCATTCCTAGACCACCAGGTCACCTACACACAGAGTATACGAAGCGTACACTTAACCCGGAAGGAAGCAGTTTTACCTTGCCTGACTACACTATGACACTATCTTATAACCTAGAGTACCAACCAAATAAGCTATGCTTGTTACCTTTCAGGGTAGAAAGGGTGTACCACAGTTATCGTAATCTAACTATTACTTTTCTAGACAATTAAGTGATTTAGAAGCGTGAAGTCTTGTAACAAATTCAGGAGCCCAAATTCGACGATTTGAAACTAAATCGTATATCACCCAAAATAAAACTCAACTAGACTTTCGGGTGAACATGTTTCACACTTTCTATTTTGTCTTTGCGAGTGATATATTAATCTCTTTGGTTACAGGTGTCATATTTTGACACCCCGTCTCAAAAATCACGTGGCCTAGATATTGAATTTCAGTCTAGTAACTTTTACATATCTAAATTAAAGCTTCAGCTTGTGTTTGCGTGCTAAGATTCATCTTATTAGTGGTAGGCTTCGTTAGGCGGCTTTCACACGTGACGGTTTTTCGGCGTCGCCGTGATTATAGAGACCACGGCAATTAACTACTTACTCTAAGTTATAGGAATCGGAAGGTTAACTTAAAATGAATGCACACGCATTAGTACGCGGAGAAGATTGGAAAAGCCAAAGTGACAAATAATATGGGAAAAATCATCCACAGTGTATCTGGCAGAAATTCTAATCTCGACCACCCTCAACGGGTAATTCAGTCTATTGCAAAGACTGACAACTTAGACCGTATCCATCCCATAATGGTGAGCATGCAATATAAAAGTCAATCTCTTTAGTTTCTTTCGTCAGTGATGGGGAGCATGTGGCTCGAATCTCGGATAGTTTTACTGAAGTTGTTTTTCCCTAAATGGGTTCTCACTCACCCTCCACGGAAATGCGATTACATTTTTTATAAATTCTACCTTCATCACTCCTACACTACTCTTGTAAATAATCTCGACCAAATGGGCGCCAAGAGGCGGAGAAAAGCAAATGGTGCGTGCATGCACTATGTTTATGGATATTTTCACGCGGGCACTTTTGAAATGCGCTACAAGTCCACCGCGTGTTTTGATTCACGGGCCTTTTCATGTGAACGACTTACTACCACATGGTTTTGCGTCATCTACCGTAAATCATCTCACCTACACATAAAACTGGGATACCTGGGCACACAACATTTAGTAGCTAGTTGTATTCACACAATGGAGGGGAATAGCTTACAAGCTATTGCAGTGTATATATTACACTGCAGAACACAACAGATACGCTTTAGGTTCACTCACTGAACAGCGAGCAATTAACTCAGGATGCGCCTCTCTTGCCAGTTCATGAATTAAAAGCCCATCTCACTTCATAGATAGCATCTAGGTAGGTAATACAAATCGAACCAGACATCGCATCTTGCTGAGGTTATCTGTGCTATGCTTTAGAGAGCAGTGGATTTGAGACCAGTGAAACAGTTTTACCCATTTAAAAAAAATACCACATAGTTGAAAAACAATTATTAAAAAAAACTTTTGAATTCATCTCAATTTCTTTTTTTGACAAAAGAAAAATGGAGAAAACTGCATTTCGATACTTGTTCTGATTCAAGCGTATATTTTGTGCCCGGTTAGTTGTTCCTAAGACGGGCACTTAAGGCACAATTCGAGAATCAATGTCTCAGTATCTATTTCCAAACTATGCGCTTCGGTGGTCACATGGCATAATACGTCACTCTCACAATAGACTGTACAGGGAAATCGAGGCTCGTATCCAGGTTGGGTGAACTGAGGATGGTTTCCCCTAAATGTTTTTCCACTCTATCTCTCAACACAAATGTTGGTACATTTCCCCTACATTCTACCTCCTTCATCCCTAACACATTAGCGTAATTAGTGCACATGACTATAACCTGAGCGGGATGTAAGACGCGATGTTAAAAAGAAAAATCCCAACTTACAGCCCCTAAATCAAGAGTGAAACATCAGATATAACTTTTACCAACTAAACAAAGTTACAACTAGAGGTGAGGTAGGAATCCACCCGTGTTAGAGGTTTCTCTGTCTTACTTCTGAAGTAGAGAAGCTACTGTTGACCGCTGAGAATACGTCGAGGAAGCGCGTTCAGAACAAGTTGACTGCACGTTAGCTTCACCACCTTGCCGTACACTTGAACGCGCGTTCATCGTGTGGAAATACCCACTTAGACCAACGTATTTTGACGGAGCACGCGATGGACTTGTCTCGCCGATGTGAAACTGCACTCAATATGTTTGAAGTCACCTAAACTCTCTGTGTTCAGAAATAACTGATGCGTTATTGAATTGTTTGTTGACAGACTCGACCAAGAAGCTGCGGGACGTCCTGGATGAATTCAGCGGGGATGGGCCTCTTTCCAAGTACTCTCCTGACGGGGTAAGACCTTTGGATCAAATAATAAGCCTAACTTGTGTTTCTTTGCGGTGGAAAAAGGGTGGGGGGTATACTTCAGATAGGTTCAAATCTCATAGAAAGGGCCCTTTTAGAAAATAATACAAAAAACTTCGGGACATTTATAATAATCCAGAGAGGTTTTGTACTAACTTCAATCCAATCAAGACGTATTGTAACGTTAATGCAACGAAAGGTTTAAATTAATTATACAGATAAGTACTTTATGATGAATAATACTGTTGTTCGAAAAGCACTCTGAACTAGTTCTAATTTAAAATTGCTTGCTAAAAGAAAAAAAGTTAGGTAACATATATATTTTCATCGGCTATCGAAGTAACCTCGCCAAACGAAATGAACAAAGAAAAGCTTAAATGATAACGTCATTGTAGTTATTGTCACCAGTTTGAACCTTTGTTCATTGAGAATAATGTTACGTCAATTTTAGGCTTGCACCAGAGCAGATTCTCACCCTTAAAAAGGGATTCACACTGACAGGGCTGTGCGCCTACCGTTCCGGACTGTCTGGACCGTGACCTTGGAAGAACACTTTTGAATCGATTCAAGACGACACAGTTGGAGCACGGTCGGTGCACAGTCAGCGCACAGCCCTCTCAGTGTCAATCAAACAAGGGTATTACAAGATTACTCTTATGGGAATTACCTGTTCGAGATTGTCTGCAGCACGACACAGCCCTCTCAGTGTGAATCCAACTTAAGCGAGTCTGGGTCTTATGCTATTACAGACAATTAACTATCGATGGTCGTACAAACATGCGAGTCTTTATTCCGATAAAGATATATAATTATCTCTGCTAGTACAGACTTGTCTGAGATTTACATTTTATGGCGAGGAGCAAAATTGATACTAGGTAACTAGGTATCTTCAAATATCTATATTATAAAATCATAACTAAGCACTGATTGATTTCTAGATTGTATACGATATCATTAATTTTCTATATCAGTACCGGTGGTTACACGCTCTAAGACGCCAGTTTCACAATAGCCTTGGTTACTTATGGAGGAGAGGTCAAGTTCGAATCTTGACTGGGCATATTGGAAAAGGTTTTTCACATGTTATTCATCACTGTGGTTTTCCTACCCTTCCTCCACACTAGTGAGGATGCACTCCCTTATAAACTAGCTTATTCACCTCTATCACGTAGGTTCAAGCCATTAAATAACCCATTTGCTAAAACGTATGGGCCCTTTTACATGACTGAAGTGAGGTTGAGCGAAAAGGAAAGTGAAGTGGAGTTGAAGGTGCTTTGATTTGCAGCAAAGTACCATCTTCTACCTCGCTCCATCTTCTATTTAGCTCAGCATAGTTCTTCGCTTACGGGTCTATAGTATTATTTAGGTAGGAAGAACAGTAGAAGCTACTAACTAAAGTTACTAAAATTATTTTAATATATTTATATATCAAATCATGTGATCTGCAGCCTTCAGGTTTGATAGATATTATCAATATCTATAAAATAACACATATAAGAAAGTAAATTGCTACCAATGTCGACCACAAAGAAATATGTTAGAATTTTCTCTTCTGTTCCTCCAACCAAAATCAGGGTGTAGGTGTCAAAGCGTTACCTAGCCACCTTATAGGGACTTCTGAAGTTCCAATCTCATTGGGGTTAAAGTATAATAGCCTTCACGTATTGGGAAATTGGACAAGGCCTTCAATCGATGCTTAAGAAAACTTTTCAGGGTAGATAAACTTGAGTCCAATAATATTCTTCTCATCAAGTTTTTTTTACACCGTGTCTTACTACCTATCTTGGCTGTACACATTTGAATCACGTTAGTACAGTATAAATGAAGAAGGTATCAATTGAATTAGTCTATATGTACCCGAATTTGCGTGTTGGGAGAGTGGGAAACCAACGAGGAAAAAACAATTTCAATACACCCATACAGGAATCGAACCCTGACCTCCTCGTCACTTGCAAACCAGACAAGACAAAGTTGATGCTTGTGTCCACATGTCTACCTGTGTGGGTCTTACTATTATTATTGCTGCTTGGGATCAAATTTGTCTACTACCATCTGAAAATAAACGTACAGTGCTTTCCGAATCACAAGCCTTTTTTAAATTTTATTTAATTTATTTTGGGATAATTAACATGCACTTTCTGAACAGACTGATTATATCAGCACATGACTTATAAACTAACTTAAATCTAGAATAGACACAACATCTATCCCCTGGCCATTAATCCATCACTGTGAAAGGGGAAACCCACATTTCGTAAATAATACATTTTTCGGCCATGTCAGGAATCAAATCCGGGACATTTAGTCCAGTAGACAGACACGCTACCGACTGAGCTAAAGTGTCGGACCACTAGAACTCAACCTGCTATCCCAACAATCAAGACTAGAATCTGTATCTACTTGCATATGCACTCAGCCTCGAGAGTTTTTAAAAAAAATCGAGAACCCTAAATTCAACGCTCTCCACCACGTCCAGGGTCTATCAATCTCAACAAACTCCTCCCAACACTGGGGAAGACTAGGGACTCCTGTCTCCTAAATAACCTGACATATACACTCTACCCCTTTCAGTTCTCTTTTGTCGAGATGCTTTGTCTCTCTTCCTCAGAGACATTTATTCTCCGAGACATCTTCTGAAATATACGACTAAACTTACAAATATTCAGAACTACAACTTTCTAGACATTTATCATAAGAGATATTCACGAGAAGTTTTATTCTGTTCCACACAAATGGAAATGGAAATCGAAAACTGAGCCTTGCTTTATAAAATATATATATATATAGACTGAGGTATAACAACGCCGGTTGGCTCATTTAGTATGGTTTGGCGTTGATAGTGAGGTCTGGGTTTGTCTCTTGTCCACATACAAGTAGGGGAATATAAGAAATACTATGGTTCTACTAAGTAGTTGCAGTTTGTTGCATTGCAGGGTATTGCTCCGTATCAATCAGTAAAGTTAGATTATTGGACCATAATTGATGAATGAATGTAATTATAACTACATAGTTAAATGTGAATGTGAAATAAACATTTTAATAACAATTACGTGTATGAATTAACAAAAAGTATAAATTGTACCAACCTTAGTCTTATTAAAGGTATCCTTTAAAACAAACGGTGGCAGATAAAAATCAGGCCACCCTAAAAGGATAAAATAACGAAATATCGGTTAGGAATTTTTTTAAAATCCATTCCTAATTTCCATAGTCAAATCAAATAAATATATATATCATAGTAAAATCAATGAAAAAATTAATGCTATGCAATAAGCTAGGCAAATTAAAAAAATAATTCTTCATTTTCATTTAAGTGATGTTTAAAATATCTTATTTATGTTTTAAAATATATTATTCCTTCCACAATCAAACAAACAAAACTATTATTAATTGTTTAATTAATTAATTTTATGCTAAAACTTATAAAACTAGCAATAGATTGTTCATTCTTTTATGTTGTTAAATTCAAAAATGTTTATTCATGTTTTAAATTATATCTTTTAATAAACTTGTTTTATTCCAAATTCATAGTTTTTGTGATTTTATATACACACCATTTTGTTATTAACTCTTCTTTTTCAACATCGACACTTTAAATTGGTTATTTTTACTACAGTAGGCCTAATCATTCAATTTGTACTTTTTGATATAGTGTTATAGTTATTCTCATTAGATTAATACATCAACTGTACACTATACTAACTTGATTCTTCAATGCAAAGAAATAAATGGTAAAGAAACAAGCTGCAGCTATGTTGAATTTACTCTTTCATAATACTCACCAAATTTATACTCTTCTTGCTAAAATATGTTTTCAAAACATAAATGTAGAACTCTTTGAATAATTAAAAAATAAAGGGTCTTGTTGTGGTGTTCTAAATACAGGCTAGGTACGTCCATGGTACATTTGACCTTTTGTAAACAGTTCCGTATTCATTCGCCTTGTAAATAGGTTTTGTCTCTTTGACAAATGAGCTTAATTTATCAACGCTACAGAACACATTTTCTAGGTGGATGAATACGGGTTTTTAGTAACTTTTCATCTGTCAGAAAAGATCTGAATTACGGGTAACCGACCATTCCTGTCTTTTATAATTACTGCCGCCCTAGCTAAGGGTTGGCAATCCTGATCATAAGCGGGGGTGAACTAGGCTGTTTAGGTCTACTATGAAGACTAATGAGAAGAAATTGAAAGAAGTGAAACAATAAAACACCGTCTTCTTCCTAACTCTTTTAGTTCGCAACATGTCTTACTACCAGTACGGGCGATTCGAATTTTAACTCTGTGGTGGAGATTATAGAGATAGATCTTAGAGAAAATGTACCCCTTATTTGTGTGAAACCCGCTTCGGTGACCGCATGGTCAAACGCGCTAGTCTCATGTTATAATAGGGTCTATACTACCGATTACAAGGAGAGAGAGGTTCGAATCTCAGTCAGGTACACTAAGGGCTGTCTTCCAAAATAGTTTTCCACTCTCCCTCCACGCAAATTCGGGTACACTTTCTCTAAACATAACCTTCTTAGCCCCTAAAGCCGTTATAGTAATTAGTACATAAGCTTATAACCAGAACGGGTAATAAGACGCGATGATATATATACACCCCTCACTTAACTATATATATATATACACCCCTCCCTTAACTATATATATATATATATATATATATACCCCTCACTTAATATATATAGCCCTCCCTTAACTATATATATATATATACACCCTTCCCTTAACAATATATATATTGTTAGGGGAGGGGTAGGGATATAATTTAATATAAACCACTAGGGTGACCTGGTGGTCTAGGGGTAAGGTGTCAGACCTCTGTGCTGGGGGTCCGGAGTTCAATCCTCGGTCCCGGCACAGATTTATCTAACCATTACACATTAGCGTAAGTGCGTATAACCCGAACGGGTAGTAAGACGCGGTGCTAATAATAATAATAATAATATAAACCACCCTTAGTACACCTGGCCGGAGTTCGAGCCCTGGCCTCTCCAGACTATATAAGCCACGTGAGATCCCTGAGATCTGAATTTATGAGGATACATTAATAATTACACATCATTTCCCCAGGTCCCTCACGAGCTTTCAAGATATAAAACAATTGCAGCATCTGGTGAACTAGCAGCGACGTATTATGTGAGCGCTGGATCTAATTACTAAGGATGTGCCTCTAGTGTTTTAACAGAGCCATTGTTTTCAAGGGGAGGGGAAGAGAGTGGGCTAATAAATCTCCAGGGTAAACACATGGTTGGGAAAAGGAATTATGGTTTCACGGATGATGGAAGGGCTCAAATTTCGCTACTTCATGTTCATTTATCCGGTGAATTTACAGACCATTTGTTGGGATAGTATAAATAATAAAAATAGTAATACGGGGTATTTTGTGGCTAGAAGTGCTAAGGTCATAAACCCCAACTAAAGGATGGCGAGCCACTTTCAAGATTCTCCCAGAGATTTGATTGATTTATTTTCCACCGTGCTTTAATACCCGTTTGGTTTATATGTTTATGTACTAATTACGATAGTGTTTGTGGGATGTGGAAGGTTTAATTGAGAGGAAATGTACCCGAATTTTGCGTAGAGGGAAAGTGGCTAAACATTAAGGGGAAAACACCCTCATTACACCTAACTGGGATTCAGACACATATATCCTCGTCATCAGCAGTATATTGAGAAAGTGACGCCTTAAAACAGGCGTGTCAAATTCGATTGATGATATAAAGGGCCGCACTGAAAATTTTAAATACTGAGTGAGTCGCATTAAAAAATTTGAATATTGTCAATAACTTAATTTCCAACTTAGTACTTTAACATTACGATAAGAAAAGTATAAATCCCTCTTTAAAACGATAAGACTATCTATCTATCTAAGAAATCTATTTGAAACAATGGTGGGTTTGTCGTGCTATAGATCTTGTGCCAAAGTCACTTTTATAATTGAAAAATATGTGTCTGTAAGCCGTGATAAGCTCGTGTGTTTGGTTCCATTTAATGTGAGAAAAAAACTGTCGACACTTATGTGCGCTAAAATTCAATCACCTTTTGGGAACTGATTCTCACGTCGAAGAAGTAGTACAGATTTGGTACACCAACCTCAAACTTCTCCATACTATGCCAAATTCCCTAATACATACACCTTCTCAAAGGTTTTATCTCTACGGCGTTTTTAAAAAGAAGAATATGGTATAATTGTTTAGTGGTTTATCAAAAGCTCCGCAGGCACTGCCTCTTAGTCTAGTGGCTACTAATCTAGAGGTCCCGAGTTCGATTCACACCGGTACTATGTGCTGTTTTTCCCGAAGGGTAATTGTTCCTATGGTCACTATGGTCTGGTTAGTTAGACTTGAGTTTGGTTTAAGACTTCTACTGGCACCACATAATAATAATCATCATCACATCCTCTCTTCGAGGCGAAGTAACCACATCTACATGATGTCCCAACCCCAGAAGATGGGCTACAATCCACCACTGCCAGTAGAAGAACAGGACCGACAAATCTTTGTGACACAAGCTTTAAAAAAAGGCCACATACAATCATATATAGGGACGCATGCTGCCCGCAAGCCGCACATTTGACATGCCTGCCTTAGACTGTGTGACCACCGTAACGGGTGTAAGTTGAGTTAATAAAGAAGACAGAAAACGATTGGTTCTAAATTTAATAAAATCAGTAGGTTCCAGGTGTAAGTAGCTTACACATGTTGATTGCCTGAAAGATATTCAAATAAAAATGATAACGCGAATACCAAATACGCTGTCAAATAAGGAGCGTGATTAAAAGTGTTGTTTGAATATAATTACTATAGATTAGGGTAGGAGTGTAGGGAACACGAGTTAAGCGCAATATTTTTGCAGTTTTTTGCATCAAAACTTTATTTGGTCAAAATAAATAAAATAATTCTCCAGTTTCATTTTATTCACATGATGATATCAACAGTTCCTTTATTATTATTATTATTATTATTATTATTATTATTATTATTATTATTATTATTATTGCACCACATCATACTACTCTTTCGCGCTATACGCCTATGTACTAATTCCACTAATGGCTTAGGGATTAGGAAGGTTTAATAGAGAGGAAGTACACCCACACTTGCGTGGAAGGAGAGTGGAAAACCATTTAAGAAAACCACCCTCAGTGCACTCGACTGGGATCGAACCTCGATCTCCCCATCTTCAGCAGTCTAGTCCAACATGAGATTAGAGCGTTAGACCACGCGGCCAACGAAACGGTCCTTGGATATATTTTAAGCGTGTCCTGAAATTTAATGACAACTTTTTCTCTTCATTTAAAAGGTTTCTCATGTAATGCCACTATGATAGCTACAGATATTTAACTACTATTTCTATCACTATGTGAAGAAAATTAAACTCAATGTTTCTACTTGAGGAATATTTTATTTATTTTTGGACAAACATTTTTTTTCTATAAAACTGCAAACATACTTACCTTAACACGCGTTCTCCACATCCACACCTTAATTCACTGTAATATATGCTTGACAAAATATAGTAACCTGTTTTTACCAGCACTGTTGGGCACATGGACATAGGCATCAATCTCCTCTCTAATCTAGTTTGGCAGTGGCGGAAAGCTCCCCTTAAATTGTACTTAGGTGTATTTTCTTAGGCGGTGTGATCGGGGTTCAAATACCAATCAGGTGTAGTGAAGGTGGTTTTTACTAGATGGTTTCCAGTTCTCCTTCCATGTGAATGCGGGTATATTTCAACTAAGATTTACCTGCCTCATCCCTCTCTATTTTATTAGTATAATTAAATGGGGATAGCCCAGATAGATACACAAAATAAAATAACTTAATTGTTTTTATTCAAATTAATATTAACGATGAAGTACTTGCTGTACATATATCTATTAGGTGTTCTGTCTTACGACAGGTCTATCCCTTTTGTCAGTGGACTTAGACCCCCAATGCACCCCGTGCTCTGCCTCCTCCTTCAGCGCCCTGAATTTTTTTCTCTCCTTCAAGTCATCTAGTATTTAAATCTTCCTTCTTCCTCAGCTCCTCTTCCCCTTCCTCTTTCCTTTATATATATATATATATATTCATATTAAATGAAACTATTATATATATATTACCTTAAATTTTACACTAGGCATACATACTACCCAATGTTTTGTACATCGTTTCTGCTTTAGTTCATTAAAGGCTATCCTCATCCTATCCCTTTGGACTAGATAATTTAAGTCAGTGATGAACAATAAAGCATAGTAAAAAAAGTCACGCAAAAATGTGGTTTTTGCACAACACTTTTTTTTGGTCAAGTCTCATTATATCCGTTTAGGATAAACGCATATATATTAATCAAGCTAATGAGGCAGGAAAGAGGTAGATAGAATGTTATAGAAATTATAACAGCATTTTTGTTTTAGAAAGGTTGGAAGCCATTTAGGATGAAACCAGGGCCAGATTTACGTATGTGGAGGGTCTCGGGGTGGCATGTAGTGTGGAGGCCTCCATAAAACCATGTAAATTACATTATAGAATATCCGAGGAAAGGTAAAAATTAAGCAACTTTTTGATTCTACACAAATTTAACTATTGCAAAGTAAAATGAAGTAGGCTAGATAAAGACTTCATAAAAAAAGTTCTAGCCGGAACAGTCTAGTTTACAGGCCCTGGGCAGTTGTTGTTAAGTTGGTCTGATGTATGTCAGGAAAACTTCTCAATTTGGCATGACAAATTACTTTTATTGCTATTGATACGCTAAGCTTAATTTTTCTGCTCTTACCAATTAGATTAGGCAGTTAGTAGCAAGAAAGACTTGTACAACCTGAACGGGAAATAATACGTAGTGCTAAAAATAAAAGAAATAAAAAGGTAGCAAGAACTGATATGTTAATACTTCAATATTATAATCAAAGGAGGCTTTTACACATAAAAATTACCGTTAGCGTGGAGAGGGGAAGGGAAAACCACAGCAATATTTTCTTTTTTTATAAACATGCAATAATTTTGTAGGAATTTTCGGGTAGCAGAGATGCGCGAAGTGTCTTTGATAGAGACATTTTCATTAATGAACTGGGATCAGTTTGGTAACTTCTAGCTGGCCCGCTCACCAGTTTGGCCAGGCAGTCGCTTAGTCACTCGCGCGCTCGCTCGCTTGCCAGTCTGGCCGAACTCTTAAAGTACCTTCACATCACATATGTTTATATTATGTCGATATAATCCTTCACAATTGACACTTCTACACATAGTATTCTACTTAACTACCTCATTAAAACACAAACTGGCAATCACTACGAACACAACAGACATATTAATTTCAACGTTTCTCGAGAGTAAATGACTAAATTTGTCAGAGCAACAAAACATTGGAAAACAAAATGGTATAAAAGACACTGCTGTCACTGGTTCGTGGAAACACTTTGAGAGGAACCGCCGCAGCACGTTGAAAGAGAAGCCAATGTATTTAGAGAGTTAGCGCGCAAAATTGTAACTTATTAACTGGGGCTCTCCTAGCAAAGCTTTCAAGTGTCGGTAGGATTTTTATTTTTAATTTAAGTTGCACACACATTAATTTGTTCATACCTCACTATTTCGTGCAGAAATAACATTAATTTTAGACACATACAAGAAAGCATTTACAATAGAAAATTATTATTTTTTTTCTTTCTTTCTGGGGTTTGTGGGGGCCCTGGGGCGATCACCCCCTTAAATCTGGCCCTGGATGAAACACCCCCAGTACACTCAGCTAGTATTCTTACCCCAACATCCTCATCCCCGACAAACCATGATAAGTGAACTAACGTTACATTTAGCCCGCGTGCCCACCTGCACAGATCACAATATTATTAAAATAATATTAAATATTTATTATATTTGTTTCCTTTTATTAATAATAAATACACTAAACATTTTTCAGTAAATCTCAAATACTATATATTTTTCAAATCGTTCAATTCAGTTGGCAATAGAACAGATTTTTGAAATTGAAATTTAACATAATTTATTAATTAATCTACTTGCTGAGATAAAAAAAAATATTTCTATATTTTTAATTTTATTAAAACGTTATTTTAAAATATAGCTTGGGAAGGGTAGGGAGGAATATCTAGTGTATCGAATGGAAAATTTGTCCTAAAAGGAAATCTTCACTAAATGGTAATTTAGTTATTAAATTTCACTAAAAAAAGGTGTAGATTTATTAATTATGAAACAGTATTTCATTTTCTTGGGAAAAAGAAATGATCTTCTAGTTTTAGCAATCCCTCCTTCCCTTCGGTAACGTCCTTATCCCCTCCCCCCACCCAAATTTCCTGCACCCTCTCATTCCCTTTCTCCCTAAAACCCTAAGTAACGTCTTCGTTTCTTAGAACCACGATTTAACTTCCTTTTTTTTCGACCCATTTATAATTGAGTAAGAAGAAACTGGCTCTGACGTCAACTTCGTTATGAACAAAGGGGGAGTTTTATTTGTCTTCTTTTTAAGTTTTTTATCTTGACTATTCCAGAACTGTCCCGGTTATGGGAACAAGTACGCCCACTTTCTTGCAGTTAATTAAACTTTTTAAATAATACCCCTAAGCTAGTTTTGACTTCTCACCTTCTAAATTGGACGGATTACCTTCAGAAC
This sequence comes from Timema bartmani, assembly GCA_902151455.1. Classification (NCBI taxonomy): domain Eukaryota; kingdom Metazoa; phylum Arthropoda; class Insecta; order Phasmatodea; family Timematidae; genus Timema; species Timema bartmani. Next base: position 64,843 of record CABFWB010000577.1, read on the forward strand.
CTTCTTTAAAAGTTAAATTTATTTTGAGATCTGTTCAATATTATTTTACACAGTAGCTTAGAGTAGACTAGGTTACTAGCCTTGATATTACCCAGATATTACCCACACTCATGATAGTATTCGTTGCTTACGGTAAGGATGCTGTACCGATCGGTGTTGGTACATTTAATTCGTAAACACAAGTACAACCGTTGCTCAGTCTTATCCGAGCGCGTTTGCACTGTACCTATAATCCATTCACGACCTTAGTTTACTTGTATGATTGCTCAAAAAGTTGCTAGAAATAGTCCCTAATATATCCCTACTCCAACAGCTGACATCTGTCACTTTGGATAACTGTAATGAAAACGTATGGTATTGTATGAATTTGATATTTAACCACAGTGATTTAGGCCAATATTATTTATATATTTATTTGAGATCGGGCACAAAGCTTATTTATAGTTTTATTATATTTAAAAAAATGATTATTCACAGCACCTTCACAAAAGGTCTAACTAGTATAGCATCAAAATGGCGACCGACGAATTTAAACCATATGATTGAACGTGACGGAAACAAGTTATTTATAATGATGTACCCATGTAGTGGATACAAATATTTTATTCAGTTAAATATTTTAAAATACGATAAAATAATCATAAAATAATTAATTTATTATATAAAGATATAAAAAATTACAAGTATTTTTTTCTTTCCCAAGTAAATACGAAGCCTGTATTAAAAGGTAATAATGTATGCACTATATTACACATAATATATAATATTCCAAAACAAAGAATAAATACTTTTAATTATGTTTAATATATATTTTTGGATTGGATAAAAAGAAATTATGAGAAGTTATGAAACAGTGTAATAAAACTTAGGTTTACTTTATTTTAAATGTAAAATATAACAAGTAATTAAAAAACTTAAAATTTTTAACAAAACAGTGATATCTTACGAGTGTTGGTAGCCCAAAACCTAAACATATGATCTTTGAACTGTCATCCAGGTAAAAACCTTTCATGAACCGAATCTACAAACCAGTATCCTTACCATAGAGACTGCCTTTCTGGCCAGTATACTGTTTCCCCTGTCTGCACCGACACACCAGGCTAAACTTTAGCATTTAGGTTTGGCCTTATCTACAACGCACTTATTTATTTTTTGTTTATAATTATTGTAGGCAATATTTAAATTCATTGATCATCTTGTTTCGTCCTATTCTTGCATATTCCTTTTTCACATTCTTAGAAAGTAGTGTCCAATAAAATGTATACGAATGTTGGGTAACATAATAATAATAATAATAATAATAATAATAATAATAATAATAATAATAATTAATAATAGTAAATAAATAAATTTAAACTACTTTCTGACTTTTTCGAGTTTAATAAAAATGAGCGAAATATTTTTCAAATTTCACTATTTGTCATATAAAGTAGATTAGGGATTTTTTTCTTAGTCTTAGAAGTGTTTTTTTTAATATAATAGAAGTTTCGATTTTATTATACAAAGAAAAAGTGCAGCAAACCAATTAATAACCTGAGGATTTATTTTTCTAGCGTGTGGCAACACTTGGTATACAGTAACAAAAAAAAAATACAGAAAACATTAACAAAACATAAATGACTAGAAGTACAAAAACATTATTAGCAATACAGATAAAATCATATATCAATATTTATTTTGTCAATCAAGTCGATCCCTTCTCAGGGAGCCCGAAGAAGTCCTTCATATTGCATGGGTATGCTTTGTTTGATATTGCACTCTTGTACTATGTGTTGAATGTTTTGGTGCAATGTAAAGGCATCGCCACTTGAAGGTATTTGATAACGTCATTGCTTACGTCACTCACCCAGTACATAGCAGTTATATTTGAATACTAAAACAGTCAAACATTAATATTTTCAAATAAGTAGAATAATCTCGTTAATTGGACATTGTTGTATATTTTAAAAGTTTATTTATTATTTAAAGTTCCAAAATGTGACCTTATATTTAACAACTTAGTTTGTCCTCTAAATAGCTTTATGTATGTTGAACGCTAGCTTGTGTACTGAGTGGCATCACAAGCTCAGTCAGATGTCTTCCTCCATCTGGCGCTACCTTTTATTCTCTTTACATTGGTTTGGCGTACTGCCTCACATTTACAGAATGATCCTCGGTCCCTGCACAGATTTATCTGATTGCCAAACCCTTCCTTCACCTCTGACAAGACGTGTATTAATCACAACTTGTGAGTGTGAGGAATGCCAGGCCTCCACCGTGGTTCGGATCTTACGTTAAAATGTAGGTCCTCTATTTCATCTCACAATCACCCTACCATTGCACATTAGCGTAAATGCGTATAACCCAAATGGGTAGTAAGACGCGGTGCTAATAATAATAATAATTTACAGAATGGATCAGGCACCTTATTTCATTTGAAGATAGTCCCTAAATACGCAATGGTTTGTGCGTTTTCTGTCGGTCTTCCACATGCGCCGTGGCAGGTCGAAACCTGATGGCTTATTGCGGGTGCTTATGTTGGAGTTAACGTCTGATGGAGCTTGTTGGATTCACGTTTTTTCCCATCTCCGGAGCATATCAAAATCCTCATTGAGATGGTTTTCAGCTGTTTTCATTTCTTTATAGCACCGCGTCTTACTACCCGTTTGGTCTATAAGCTTATGGACTAATTGCGCTAATGGTTTTAGGGATAAGGAAGGTTATATTCAGTATTTAGAAGAAGTGTACCCTCATTTACGTGGAGAGAGTGTAAAACCATCATCAGTATACCCCACCGAGATTCGAGCCTCGATCCCCCCGTCATTGGCGGTCTGGTCTACTGTGAGAGTGATGCCTTAGATTATGCGGTCAACGAAGAGTTTTTTTTAAATTGTTGACTGTCTAGAGTTAAGTCTGCTCGATATAGCGTTTGAGATATACTCGTGAATAGGACCTGATTATGATGAATATTTACAAACGAAAATTGGCAGAATATTAATGAAAGTTTAGGATTTAAAAACCCGACCATAATATTTTGGAGTGAAATTTTGACTAGGAAGAGAAATTACCATCTCCGATACCAGACCAAAGACTATTTTGTTTTCAACAATAACAACAATAATAATAATAATAATAATAAAATAATAATTTCCTGTACTATAGTGCTGACCAACAACCATAAGAATTATAATAGGCCGGCAGATATATACAAAAGAAGACAACAACATGTTTATTAGAACGTAGGATAGTTACATAAGAAAACAAAAACAAATATTTTATTTAGTAAGTTTAGACTGAGACACTAGGTCGATACAGTGCAGTGGCATAGCGTGGACTGCCAGCGCCCGGGGCAAGGCAAATCTTGCGCCTCCTAATCCATGGACCTTTAGCACTCCCTGAGTACCTTCCAATTCAGAATTAAATACCTTGGCCCCTAAGCACATGTATTGTACTTAAAGAAAATATTCACTTATTAAAGAAAAATTAATTTAAAGCTAGTATATTTAAATTTATTTAAAATCTCCTGGCTTTAATTTGCACAACTTTTTCAATAACAGTATTCAAATCTCTCTCAATTGACAATATTGCTAGGCTACTCACTCTTTCTTGACTCATTGTAAATCTCTGATACCTTTTGATTAATTTAAGTTTTGAGAAACTTCTTTCACAACTGGCAGTTGAAACAGTGATAAATAGTTAAAAAGATTCTTAAGGTCATAAAAAAGTTAGTCAAACTCTCTTGTGGCTTCTACTTTTACACCCACCGAAGCAAATCTAAAGCTGTCCAGTTAGCAATCGGCTCGCCAGGATTGACTTCCTCATACAGTACCATTTAGCACCGAATGCGATTCATTTCTGCAATCATAGCTGCAGCGTTCAACTCTGTGTACGTAGAACATCTGTGCTGAATTTGTTCATTAATAAATGCATCTTTTTTAGCATCTAACAATGTCTGGATTTGCAGGAAAGCAAATCGCCTGTGAATCGTATTAGTCTGTTTTGTACGTGTGATAATTTCTGCCTTAAGCTGATCGATGGCTACCAGTTGTTCTCTGCGTGTTTCTTGTACTAAGGTCAAGCCATTATCCCAACTTTGCTCATCAGCCATCTTCTTACGTCTTCCAACTCTTTTATCTGTAGGAATGTCATATGTTTTGCACATATGCAGCACTTTATCAACTAGATAGTTTAGTTTTTCCTGGCAAAATAGAAATAATGCTTTCAACTTAAGCACATATTGATCAAGCACAAGTACTTCTTGGTGTAGGTAGATCTGAGAATCGTTCACTTCGGTTAGTACTGGGTACCAAAAATACAAGAAGGAGAAAAAAAAAGCATAGGTCATGATGCAAACTAACAGAATTCCTGTATCACCCTTGGTTTGAGAGGTTTCTTCTGGCCCATCTCTCAACACTTCCAAAGCGTCTATTATTTACCTCGGTTTACTCAGCAAGTACGCGTACAGCTTCATGCTTTGAACTCTATCTTGTGTCACATGATCACTTTGAGTGAATTGGTACATGTTCCTTAAGAACATCCCATCTATGAGTGGATACAGTGGGGGAGGGTAAGATGAACGGCAGGAGAAAGTACGGCCCAGTCATCACTTCTACTCGCTCCAAACCCGCCTCGGTGGCGTAGTTGGCTAACGCGCTAGTCGTGTTGAGCTCGACCGCCGAGGACGGGGAGATCGAGGTTTCGAATCTCAGTCGGGTGAACTGGGGGTGGTTTTTCCTAAATGGTTTTCCACTCTCCCTCCACGCAAATGCGGGTTCACTTCCTCTAAATTCAACCCTCCCAATTCCTAATCCAATAGCGTAATTAGTACTTAAGCGTATCACCCGAATGGGTAGTAAGACGCGGTGCTAAATATTATTATTATTATTATTATTATTATTATTATTATTATTATTATTATTATTACTCGCTCCAGCATTTTAGCCATCGACGTCATCGCATGAACCGCAAATCACAACGATCACACAAACATTGAACATCATTGATTGAAGCCATAAAAATATTTTACCTGACAGGAAAAAAAATCGTTATTTAAAATTTTCCGCCCCTAATATCTGCCACCGTAGCCCCGTGCCTAATAGGCCTCTACTTAAATCCACCTCGGTTCTTGAATGATATCATGAACCGAGACACACTGTTTCTACAGGCTGCTCGTGAAATAACCAGTACCGTTTTATTCTGAAATTTTGAGCCCGGGGCTCCCCCACGTTATGCCACTGATACAGTGAACTATATTGATCAAAATCAATAAGCATCGAAACAATTTGCATAAAACCAATATAAAATATAGTATTTTTAAATATTTTAATGTAGAACATAATATTCTAAGTGAGAAGAAGTTCTAAAGTGACTCTCTGAGTTTGTCTCTTATTTTATGATAAAAGTAAAACTCAGCAAAACTAGAATTTGCACTATTAATACAATGGTCAAAAGGACCGAACTTTAAAGAGTTACTGATAAATAATAATAATATCAATAATTTTGATAGCTTTTTTCAGTGTCGTATACCAAACGTAATTATTTTTTCAACGACCTTCTTACATCCAATCGTACCCGAGATAAGGTTTCTGACAGGGTGGAACATTGGTATGACTAAAGAACATAGTTATTATATTGCATTAAACTCATAAAATACAAGCTAAGGTGTCGGATTGAAAGTACACGTTAAATACTTAAAATAAATAAATAAAAATAAACCGTTTATAAAATACACGCTTTGAAATATTTTAAAGATTCTAACATAGGCGCACACCTAAACTAAATATTTTGTGGTTGAGAACTTTAATTGAAACAGAGTTGGGGGTAAGGGGCTCTAGCCCCCTGCTAAAAATACTTAGTGATGCCACTTCTTTACTCCATTTCTCAATATGAAAAAAACGTCCTTGATCCAGAATATCTTCCATCCTGTAGCCTTTGTATACACTCGTGTCTGAAATAACACCTATAAAAGTTGACTGAAAGCGCCCATAGAGCATCCAAGGCTAGATTTGTCTTGAGACTTAAAACAAGAGCCTTAAAATGTCAATCACTGTTGCCACCTTTATTATAAAAAAAAACAACAACACCACGTTAATGTCAAAGTAAGTGCTACATTAATTTTTCAAGTACTTTTTTATTCCAATTTTTTTTAAAGGTAGTGTTTATAACCCGGAAGAAAGAAGCAGTTTTGTCTCCGTAATAAAACGCGAATGTTTATGTTCTTAGACTTTCAATAAACGTCCCCTCCTCTTTTTTTTTAATATATACATAGACACGTAGAGAGAAAGAAGTACCACCACACCGCCATCCTCGGCTTTGTTGTCAAACGGAAGACTCGTCAGTTTACCAAACTCTAGAAGTCTTTTGCTATTCATGCTCTGGCTTGTTTGCTCCGAGATAACATTGGAAAATGTTGAATGGGATTTATTTTTTAGTCAAAATTGAATTTGGGTTAAGCTACGAGCAAGCTTTTTTCTCACAATACTAATATTAGGTTACTTCGTATTTGTCAAATTTAGAAATAATAGACCTAAATAATGGTACTTTATCATAAAATACCATTATTTATTATTTAAAATAAATTTGACAGTTACTATTTACATTTTACTAATTAAAAATAAACATTTATACTAAGTCAAATAAGTTATCATTTATAACTAATTGTCTTAAATATGTTTTTAATTGATAATATTTAAATATTTATTACTGACATTATTAAAAACAGAAAAATGATCCTCGACCTGCTATTTGAATACTCGTCATCCTGCAATCTTCCATTATAATGTAGTTTGAAAATACGTGCATGTTTAAATTTTTTACATGGTCATCTCATATATATATATATTATTTGTATGTTTTACTTAAAGCTATTGACTCATTCTTTCTAAACACAAGAATATATTGAAACATGACCTACGGCCTTAAAAATCGATTTAAGGGCCCCAACTGCGAGCAAGTTCTCTGAGGCACTATGTTATAAGCCAGCGGTTCTGAATGTGTTTTTTTTTAGATTTCACCCCTAGGCCGTGTCTAAAAGTTTAATGTACCCCCAAGATTAAAAATTTCCAAATGACAGGCTTTAAAAAATATGATCACTTGGTAAATTATTGATCTATTTAATTTACTGAGAAAAAATAACCGTAATCAAAATATTTCAAATGTGACAAAGCTAGTTAGAGAAAATCCTACTGTTATAGCCTTAACATCATCTCTTTTTGAGATTCGTTATGATAATTTAAAAAAACACAATTTTACTGTAAATAGTTTTATACATTTTATTCACAAATGCGTTCAAAAATAAAGGCAAAAAAGTAAACACAAACACAATATTTTCAAATCAAACATTTTAATTGTAGTTCTGGAGCTGATATATTATGAATCCCAAAGTTTTTCAGTGAGATGGGTGTGGCTGCATGGCTTGGCACAATATTTTGATGTCTGGTTGTACAGTTGAAACTTTCAAGAGGTGGTCCGGCTCCAAATTTAACCTATTGTGATACTTATTTTTTAGGCACACCTTGGATGAAAAATAACTCTCACAGATATATGTTGTTGAGAAAGGCATAATAAACTGCTAATACAGAAGGTGTTAAGTAGAGGATTGAAAATTATCAGAAATCGGTCTCCAACCGAGAGCAAATAGGGGGAAAAGAGAGGTGGAAATAACCATCCGGTAACTGCCAACAATTAGGGTTTTCCCCAAGTCCCTTGTTTTATTGCCAACTTTCCCTTGAGAGCTGCTCGCGTACCCCAGTTTGAGAACAGCTGTTATAAGCTATTCCCAACCCTCTATGAGAGACTTTATTGTTTTCAACCGGATAGTGTTTAAAATCTCTTAGTATTAACTTGGTTCAAATTCATGCGAGAGATGAGTGGCTCGGAATTATCTGTTCAGGTTATACGCATATGTACTAGTTACGATACTGAGTTGGGACGTGGAAGGTTGAATTGAGAGGAAATGTACTCCCATTTGCGTGGAGGCAGAGTGGAAAAAACCACCCTCATTACACCGAACCGGTATTCGAGCTCCGATTTCTCTGTCATCGGCAGTCTAGTCTAAAACGAGAGTGACGCCTTTGACAATGCGACCACCGATGCTGGTAATTTTTCAATTAAATCATAACTCATTTAAACACGGATATCCACTCTAGTCACTAAACACTCGACTCTGTTGTCAATAATCATATTATCTGGGATTCTGGGTATTATGAGAAACCCATTCACAAATATGAAACCCCTCTGGGTATCATTCGTAATTAACCAACGGTTCCCTGGACCTGTATGCAATTAGCGTTACCTCTAGATCACGCTGACGGGCTGTCGTTACAATGCTGCTCCTGATGTTGCTGTTTGTACGCCACGTATATTAGCCTACTGCCCGTTTGGGCTAACTACATATTTACACTAATGCGGCAGGGGTGGGAAAGGTAAAATTTAGAGGAAATGTAACCTCGTATGATTGAAGGGAGGGTAAGAATATTTTTTTTAAACAACTTGGTACACCCGGCTGGGATTTGAGCTCCAACCTTCCAGTCTCCAGCATATTAAAACAATACGAGACTGACGCCTTTATCCGTATTACTATGGGCGTGTGTGTCTGCGAGATTCTCCATGAAAGTTTTGGCACCCCTAACGGTTCCAGATCAAAGAAAGCGAAGGGTGGTCTTTAAAATGTCAATGTCGCCATCAAGTGGGGTTTAGTGTTAAAAGAATATCCGCGCTAAAAATAAAATGATGTAAATAGAACTAGAAGTTCTAGTTTCTGGGGAGGCCATTGATAAAACAAAGACATGCTCACTTCAGTTAAAAAAAACACCAGATTTCATCGTAAAAAGTTTATTCTGAAAATCCATGCTATGCGGTGGGTTGGTTATTGGTTATTGCTAGCGACATCCTTACAGTCCGATTTTTTATAGGAATACATCTTTTGATAAGCTGTTATAAAAGTTACTAAAACATAAAACAAAATTTTAAATGTAAAATCATGTGATCGTCAATTGTCACTTTTCATGGATTATATCAATATCTATGAGATAATAAAAGTTGATGGTCTCTTGACCTAGTGGTCAGTATTTATGCCCACAAGATTAGAGGTCCCAGGCTCGATTTCCAATGATACCGTAGGTGTTTTTTTCCCCGGAGGGTCCTATAGTTGCCATGGTCTGGTTAGTTATGCTTAGATTAAGCTCAAGTTAGGTTTAAGCCTTCTACTGGCACCACCGTCATCACATCAGGATGAAGTAACCTCACCTACATGGTGTTCCAACCTCAGAAGACTTGTTACTTATCCACTACTGCTAGTAGAAGACCAGGAATATCTCTCTCTGTCCGCTAAAACCTGCTGGCATACGCTAATATAATAATGATGATGAACAAAAAATAAAAAACAGCAGACAACAGACAAAGGCGTCAGTTTCGTCTAGTCTAGTTTGCTGGTGACGAGAAGTCAGGGTTCAAATCCTGATCCAGTATACTGAGGTGGTTTTTCATAAATTATTTATTACTATTCATACGTGCAAATGCTGATACACTGTTCTACCTTTCTCATCACTTCCTCCCCCCTCCCTAGTATTAATATGCGGATGGCCCGGATAGCTAGTAAGACGCTATACACTTTTTTTTTTTTTAAAGATTCTATTCGAGTTGGTGGGGTTTTGTATTTAAACAACGGAGAGAAAGATGAGAAGCCGTTAAACATGACAATTCTTAGGAACATCTTTTCTTATCTTTTCAAACAATTTTGTGTTTTCTTTTTCTTTTCTCCGAGTCTTAAAATTCATTCGGCTACCCGCATATTTACATTAACGTCGAATTTTAGATTAATATTGGAAAAAGCGCGGCTAAATTATGAGTATTTTTGTGTTTTAATAGCGAAAATCTTTTTGGCCAAAATAGATAAATAAATTAATACACCCTTAGTTGCGGCCTAGTTTAATTTTGTTACAAATAGTAATCTCAACAATTCTTGAATATTTATTTTTCAAGATCATTGCAAAATTTGACTACTTTTTTTTTTTTTGTATCTATAAAATGTTTCTCATTAAATACCAATATGCTCATGACAAATATTCAAGAACGGTTTAAACTACTCTGTTTAGAAAATTAAACTAAACATATCTACTGAAACAATATTTTATTTTTTATTTTGCTCAAAACATTTTTTCCCTATAAAAACTGTAAAAATACTTACATCCTCTGGCGCCTCACCTAAAGTGTACACTCATTGGCAAGAAAGAGTGGGAAACAATTTAGACAAAAACACCTCGGTACACCCAGCTGTAGTTCGAGCCTCGACCTCTCCATCATTGGCAAACCTGACAAGACGAGACTAGCCCTTGCGTCCACGGGCCCACCAGTGCGGGGTTATTTGTGTTAATTGAAAACAACCCGCTTCAATGGCCGTATGGCTTAAGGCGCTACTCTCGCAGTAGACTAGACCACCGGCGTCGAGGAGATGGAGGTTCGAATCTCGGTCGGGTGTACTGCAGGAAGTTTTACAACACGGTTTTCCACACGCCCTCCACGCAAATGTGGGTACACCTCATCTAAATATAGTATCATAAACCCTAATACCATTAGCGTAATTACTATATACGTGCATAACCCGAACGGGTAGTAAGACGTGGTGCTAAAAATAAAAATATAATTGATAACACCCATTAAGGACTTAATCATCTTATCAGTAGGCGTAGGGGAAGACTTTATAGTGAGTGTCCTTTAGTTGAGAAGCTACAAAGAAGTTCACAAACTGCGAAAGGATTGATTTTTGTCTTTTTGTCTTTTCTCGTTCATAATTTCACTCCCCATTCCATTGTTCTTTCTTCTTCACACCCTCCCGATCACCTTATTATAATATTTTTTTATGTAAAATATTTCATTAGTTTTAAGTTTGTATCAATATATTTATGATTTCATTAGGTGTTTACTTTTCGGCGTGTCTTTAAACCCAAATCATAGTACTGAAATAAATTCACTGTAAACACTTTGAAGCCCATCTTTCAGCCGATTTACTGGAATATTAGATACAAGATGTAGCTTGAAACAGAAAACTTATCTAAGTGCAGTTCTCTGCTTTCTTCACTTTACAACAGTGAAATTGGGATCATTTAAATAGTTTCTTAAATGATTGTATTTGAATTTTGTTGTATTTTTTAAAATATGCTTACTTGGTTTAATGTGCCGCGGTGGCGACTTAGGTGTGCCGTGCGGCCACATATCGCTGTTAAGTAACACGAATGAAGTTATTAAGAGCGGCAGCCAAGGGTCGTCCGTATTTCCTATTCACTCGTACTTTAATATTTTAAATATATCTGACAAAATCAAAATCTTTCGCGTGAAGCTAGAACTATGGATTACCCAAATTACTAATGGTTTGAACTAAATGTTTACAAATGTTCAAGAACCGGGTACCAAAAAAGAACTTCAACTTTTAATCTTAAAACACTGAATTTTATTTTTAGCACAACGTCTTACTACCCATCCGGTTAATATGCCTATGTATTATTTACGTTACTGGGTTAGGGATAAGGAAGGTTTAATTTGGAGGAAGTGTACCCTCATTTGCTTGGAGATAGTGGGAAACCATTTAGGAAAACCCACCCTCAGTTCACCCGGTCGGGATCGAATCACGATATCCCTGTCTATCGTGAGAGTAGCGTCTTAAACCATGCGACCATCGAAGCGGGTAACACTTGAAGCTACTTCAGGAAAATAAAATATCTATAGTTCTTTAATCCTGATTTGCCGTTCAACCATTGAATTGGGTGTGTAGTCCATTTTCTACTGTCGCGGCGCGTATCCAAAACAAAACAGTGTGCCGCAAATAATTTTGGCTTGTTAAGTGTTCCGTGAACTTAAAAAGTTTTCGGAACACTGATTTTTATACTCATCGTTTTCAGTGCTGATGATGAGATTGCTATACAAAGTTACAAGTTACATGTTACATAATATCATTAATAATACAGTGAAATGTTACCAATTTTGATCTAAAAAATATGTAGTTTCTAAACTGTTCATACTATAATAATTCCACAATAAAGTCAATTTTTATAGGACGCGCTTTAAAAGAAACTAGATCTAATTTCACGTATTCATACGTCATATCGTGTGAACTGTAACTTTAATTTTTAATAGATAACAGTACATATACAAAAAATACTAATAATGTCGTAAAATGTTATCAATGTTAACCGGGGAAAAAAATAATATGTTTTTGTGTTTTTTAAAAGGTTCTCTCTATGAAAATTGGACTGTAGATGTATTTGTATCCACCCACCCCACCTGCCGCCTGTTAGCTTCTCGCAGGGTCCCACGTGGGTCGGGTCCTCTGACGTCATTCCCTGTGCGCTATTTCTGTAGTCCCAAAGTGATGACGTCATTCGTGGCGTCACACCTCCCACAACTACCCTCCCCTTCATTGTACTATGGTTCAGAAAGGAAGGGGGGGGGACGTAGGAGAGCGGAATTCATTCTTTCCCGTTTTTCTCAGTTCCCTTTCACAGGACGCAAACCAAGTTGCGTTAAACCACCCCCCCATCTTTCTTTATCAGATAATGGAATTTCTAACTTTAGAACTACCGACAAAATAAACTAGCTTAGAGTTATTTTTACGTCTGTATTATTTGCTTTTTAACGCTTCCCCGCGAGCGAGAAGTTAGTTTCGTCCTTGTACCCAATATAATTTGATCGCTATAGACATCAATTTGGACAAAGCAACGGATCCGTCGAAAAACAGAACACCTACTAAAATATAAAAATTTACACTATTTTATTTATTTGCAGTATTAAACGTGCACTTTCTGAACCGACTGATTATATCAGCACAAGATAGTCTTAAATTTAAGCTCATATTTACTTTTATGTATTCTTACCTCAAACACGCCACCCTTTTACATTTGGTAACGAGATTATATGAACATTATTTCTTATCACGAACAAACTTGGACAAGTAAAAAGTTAAAAAAAATGTTGAATTGTAAAATAGGATATATAAACTCCTTGACTTGTGTTTTAAATATAATTAATAGACACGGTATTTGGTATGTTTATGAATATCTGTTGACATAAATGGTATCTTGCTTAGCTTACAACTTCAAAGGGAGATAATTACATAACATCACATAGCAGAGATTGGCTTACTTTTGGATTATTTAACGTTACATTAAATATTGTGTTTCTTTCTTTGAGTTTGATTCTCAACGGATTTAAAAGAGTGACAAGTTTAGGCGTGGAAACTTAAATTTTATCATATTTAAATTAAGTTTTACCAGACAATATTAAAAAAATAAAAATAATCAGACATAAATAATGAAATCATTTTATTTAATGTTCAGTAAAATATTTTCAACTGTTTATACTATGTATATTATAGTAGCTTTCAAAATGTATGGTACCCGCTTCAGTGGCTTGACAAGTCTAAAGCATCACTCTTGAGTTAGACTGGACTATGATGACAGGGAGATCGGGGTTTAAATCCATGTTGGGTCTACTAGGGAGGAGGAAGGGGGCTCCTCAATTGTTTCCCACTCTCCTTCCACGCAAATGATGGGAGTAGATTACCTCTAAAATATTTCCTTCTTCATCCTTACCACATTATAGTTATTATCAGACGTGCTTATAACCTGAACAGGAAAGAAGCGGCGATAAAAAAAAACCAATCGTATGGTTATATATATATATATATATATATATATATATAT
>CABFWB010000577.1:78628-107148 GCA_902151455.1 Timema bartmani
TATATATATATATAACCAATCGTATGGTTATATATAAATATATATATATATATATAACCAATCGTATGGTTTTATATATATATATAACCAATCGTATGGTTATATATATATATAACCAATCGTATGGTTATATATATATATATATACATACAGTAATATTTAGGTAGTAAGAACAGTAGAACAGTAGATGTTAGTTACTAAAGTTGCTAAATTAAAAAATAAATGTATTTATACGTTAAAGCATGTTTATCTGTAGCTGTTATATTTGATTGATACTATCAATACCTATCGAAAAACACAAATTATATAGTTAGTTATTAAGATTGGCTGCAAAGAAATATATTTGAAATTAGGGCATAGTACAATAGAGTCTTATAGAGATATAAGTATGTTAAATCAAGATAATTTTAATGAAAGTTAAAATGTTTATTTCCTACTCAAGCTTTCAAATTGTGTTCGAATCATTTTAAAACAGAATATTTCGAACAGTGCCAGTTAGGTGACAACTATTCAAAACAACAAAACTCTTTAGTAAAACATTATGCTGTTACATCACAATTTAATTTTTAACAACAAAACATTTTAAATTAAATAAACTCAATAGGGTGTATAAATTAGTTTTGTTAAAACATTTTTTAGTCAATTAAAATACACATCAAGTTTAGAATGTTCTAATTACAATTTACAAAAGCAATAAAAACCATAACAATTAACACACGCTATTCTGTAAACTGCTCGACAAATATTACGGTGTATGAATACGAATCTAACTATAAGGCATCGTTGGTTGGAAGGATGGTATCTGACAGCTAGCAGAAAGTTATTTATTTCAAACATTGACGGGAATAATTAATATTTGATTACTAATACTATATTATCAATACAAAATGTTATCAAACCATTATAATAATACTTACCTAAGGATTATTGTATAGTTGGTGTTTTTATAACTAACTAAAAAAATAAAATATATTAATAAAACTATTATTTTTTGTTTTGCGGTTGTGGCAACAATACGTATTAAAGTAAATGAAATAATTAATTAAAAAGTATTATACTCTCACTCGTATATTGTTATAAATGTGGGAAGTCTTTCAAAATATACTGTATCTTTACACTCTATGTCATTGTGTCCTACGAGAAAATTTAACTATTCATAGCCGACTTACTTTTTATATTTGTTCTGTACGTGAGATCTGTCTGTCAAGACGTTATTTATTGCTTTGCAAAGGGCGTTGATCTTGAGCTTTTTGTACGTAAGCTACGACATGTACAGACTGTTCTAAAAGTATGTTCCTATTTAGAAACTGATACTATACCCCAATTTTATTAGGAATGGACATAATTATCTGACAGCTAGAAAAAGTGACTAGATCTACTCTAGCGTATTCATACGTCAAGTCATGTGATCTGCAGCTGTCACTCTTGATAGATATTATCAATGCCTATAAAACAATACCAATACCAATATCAATGTTGACAGCAAAAACATGTTAGTATTTTCAAAAGTTGCTCTAAATGTCTATTAGTAAGAAAATCAGGGTATCTTCACACGTATTCTATTATCAATGTGCGTATATCTTGAGGCACACAGTGAATTGAAATAATCATTAAATAAATAAAAGGGATATTTGATAGTTACCCACAGCATCAGTCCTAACACTGGAATTAAATTCTATTAATTCGAAAATGACAATATGTACAATACAATCAATCCTGAGTTCTTTGACCTTGCACACCAATGCTCTATTACCTAGTCGTTCTGGTTTGACTCGTATTTTGGGCCACTTTTAAATAATTTAAGAAATCATTAATTAATCAATAATGATAATTGAGTTTCCTATATTATTCCATAATTTGTGAATACTATCATTGGTAATTGATAACAGCCGTTCATAGAGGTACAATATTAAATGTGTTAAATTATTTGATAAATTACACCTGGATATGAGGATCAAATCCTAGATGATTCTGGATATTTTAGAGGTACAACATTGGTGTACCCCCATGTATAGGTGTCTTTTTCAACTAAATTTTATATTAATTATTATCTTATTCTTTTCAAATAAACCAGGGGGTAGCCCATTCACCAATATCACAAAATTATACACAGATATTTTAAAATATAGAATGATTTTTGTAGGAAGAACAGTAGAAGTTAGTTACTAAAGTTACTAAAACAATTTTAATATATCCATACATCAAGTCTTGCTATCTGCAGCTGTCACTTTGGATAGATATTATCAATACCTATAAAATTACATAAATAATAAAATAAAATGTTATCACTGGTGGCCACAAATAAATAAGTTTCAATTTTCTCTACTATTCTTTCAACCCAAATCAGTGTATATATATTTTCTGTAGCTCCAGAGCTTCACCTAATGCTTCGTATTACGTTGATGTTTTTAAAAGTAAAATTGGAAATAAAAAATAAATAAAAAGGGAAAGACCTATAAGAGTGGACGAAGCACTATCTATGACATGGAGACATGTGAATGAATTTCACTTTCATAAGATTCTTTCTCTTGAAACACAAGCATCGTTCTCCCTTCTTTACCAACTTTCTTTTACTGCTTTCTTTCTTTGACTACTTTCTTCTTTCAAGTAGTTTCAAGTGACGCGTCTTTTATTCGCACTGGCTCAATTATTTGAGAAAGAGGGGGATGAAAAAAAAAACAACGATCAAAGAGGAATGTGAGATGACATAAAAAAAAAAGCTTCTAAGTGAACGAGACTGATGTTGAAATGTATCTAGACTCATCTTGGAATGATAGCATTGGGATGGGTCGTCTTGTATCGGCAATATGGCCGCCTTCTCTGAATGTGTAGCTACACTCCCAAAAATTTAATATCGGATATATCACTGCCGAAGAAATACTTGGGCCTCTCTTTATATCTTTTCCCCTTCATACGATTTTTTAGTAATACAAAAATGTTCGACGGGATTCCTTTACTTGCACGGGTGGGCGTGTGGACTAAACGTCAAGCTCGTCTAGATTGAATTGTCGGTTACGGGAAGGCTGTGGTTTGAATTACAGCTGTACAGTTCTTCCTAAATGGTATTCCATTCTTCATCCAGGAAAATACGGGTCGTTTATAAGCTGATTTTTTTTAATGGATATCTAAAAGGTCTTTTTTCTTACGAAAATCCTAATATATGGTATGGTTCTGGTCGGAAAAAAGGCCTTTCAGATGCCCATTCATGCCGAAATAATCTTTATTCCATTAGTGTAAATGAGGATAGAATGAGAAGGGAGACGCGGTTGACGGTTAGCGACATGGTATCAATATGATTACTTTAAGATGGAAAGTTATTACCTCCTTCTCATTGGTAGATTGAGTGTTCAATTTAAAAACATTTTTAGGAAGCTTAACTAAACCTTAAACAACCTCTAGATTTCAGAATACTTTTTGTTAAAGCGCACCGCTTCTCACAACCCGTCTTTTGGGCTATCCACAATCGATTGTTAAATAGGGCAGTGGATGTAAGCCTCTACCTTAGAGTCGCGGGTCGAAGGAAGTCTAGCCTACCTCCGAGGCCGAGGACAATAAAGTTTCTTGAACTAAGGAGGGGTAATTTACGGTTGGATTCTCAAATTGTGTTTAGAAAGTGGTTGGTATTTTGATTCAGGATATATTTGCATGCGGAAATAATGCTTTTTTTCTGGCATGTGTTTCTAGCCGAAACTTCACAGGTCGGGTAGAAACTCTCTAAAACAAAATTTATAAAGGGATGCAAGGGCAAGGGGTGAGGGGATAAAACAACAGAAGGGAAGAGAATATATCGGTGCAAAAATCAGCTAAGCGCAAGGTAAAAGTATGTGATTTGTAAAGTATTATTATTTTGTGATACACGTCTTAATACCGGTCAGGGCTATCCACATATTTACGCTAAATATATAGGTATTAGTAAGGTACAATTTAGAGGGAATGTACCAGTATTTGTGTGGGGGGAGATTGGGAAACCAGTTAGGGGAAAACCGTTTACTACACCCAGCCGGGATTCACCCCTCTTCACCCACATATTTTACATTCCAGGCAAACAAAACTAGATGAGACTGACGCTTTAGTTCATGTAACCATCGATGCGTATTGTTTAGTATCAAGTTAGGTTAATGTGTAAATCGTATGTTGATATGGTTCTATCTTTAGAAAGTACACATAAAATATCCACACACACCCCCTTTCCACCTTACATAAAATAAGAGGTGTTAGTAAAAAGCAGCTGCTACTTGAACGAAACCGTTCATTTCCAAGGAACCCGTTGAAACAGACTGCGTTGAATAGTATCCGTTTGTGCGGTTAATGCTCTGCGAGAGAGATGAATACAAACGAGGCCTAACCTAATCCACCTGCAAACTGCGAGAGAAGGTTTTAAATAAAATATCACCTGGTAGAGAGAGAGTAGAGAGGCCGAGCCGGCTCGATATCTGCAGAGGAGAGTAATCCATATACCCCCACCCTAATCCCCAGACGATTATGGGAGCCATATCTAAACACAGGCGAATCTTGCCGAGGGCCTCGGGCGGCGAATTTTATAACGGGAGGAAAACTTACGGTAACAAAAGGATTTCTATAAATCGTTTTCTGAGTAATAAATCTGTCTTAAAATTAGATATATTTTTAATGTTTGATTCTATTTTCAAAATAACATAGGTGGGTGGCTAAGCGGTCTTAGTCACCTTTGGCGGAAAGGTCAATTGTTCAAATACTGGCTGGGTACACTTGGGTTGGTTTTTCCATCTGTGTGAATATCTCATCTTCTTACCTCTACGATAATGAGGACGAATTTCTTATAAGATATCCACTTCAACCTCACTCGTTAAATTACAGTAAGTGTGTTTTGTTCAATTAGAATATTAAAGATACTTTCTTCTGTGGTAAAATGGTCTAAGTCCTAAGGTGTCGTTCTCGAGATAGACTGAACTGTCGATGACAAGAAGATTGGGGCTCAAATCCCGGTCGGGTGTAGTGAGAGGGTTTTTTACTAAATGGTTTCCCAATCTCCCTCCACGTAAAATGTGGGTACACTTCTTCTAAGCTCAACCTTCCCCATACTTTACTCATTACTTAGCGTAAATAATACATATGTGCATATCCTTAACGGGTGATAAGACGTGGTGCTTGGGAGAAAAAACAAATTCAAAGAGGATTTTTAAATTCAAAAATTATATCAACTCACGACCTAAGGATTAACTTAACCTAGAACAGTACGCGTAGCACGCTTCAGTGGCCCGATGGTCTAAGCGTCCCTCTCGTGTTAGACTGGCCTGATGATGACGGGGAGATCGGGGTTCGAATACCGGTTTAGTCTACTGAGGGTGGTTTTCCATATATGGTTTCCCACTCTCCTTCCACGCAAATGTTGATAGATTACCTATAAAATGACTCACCCCTGGATCTTAGCTGTTTACTTATTGAAGGGCACTAACATTTAGGCCACTACAATTATTAAATATCTTAGTTGACACCGCGTAGAATCCGGTCGACACGCGGACACAGGCTGAATTCTCGTCGTGTCTAGTTTGCAGACAATGGGGTGTCCGATGGTGTACTGAAATGGCTTATTCTAAATGAGACTCCCATCCCGTTTCACGCATATTTGAGTATTTTCCTTTTACATTCTACTATCCACATCCCTAGCCCATTAGGATAATTAAATACAAATGCCTGGACGGATAGTATCATATGACGGATGATTATATAATAAGTACATATAACTATACAATATATAATACGTATATAAGTTTCATTATATATAATATACTTAGGAACTACATTAACTTAGCCTACTTGATGACCCAATATAGTAAATTTATATCTATTTTATCAGTTTAGTCGTCTAATCAGCTAAACATTCTTATTCATATTTTTGAGGCCAACCCCGAACTTACCTTCGCGTCACTGACAGACCACACAAGACAATACTGACGACTTAGTCCGCGTGTCCACCAGTGTGGGTATGTAATAGTTAATGAGCGCAAACCAACCACTATTGGAAGAGGCTGTCCGCGTCTGGGCTCTGGTCTATTGATCTGATGGCGGTTGTGTTCAATTTGAGGACCGCGTCGGGAATGTTAACGAGGCGTCCTCCCACGGACGGCACGTTGCCATGGCAACACCTCGTTCACTCGAGTGTGGGTGTCCGGGCTTCGTAACCCGCTCCCTCTCTTTCCTAAATGTCCTCCTCGCTTTGACGTTATTGGGTGTATCCACCTTCGAGAACACACTTTCAGGGTATTGCAAATCTATCAAATAGTTGGATTGTCATAAGAGGAACTTATCTACACTGGCGGTAGCGCAGCTTAAGGCGTGAATATCGCTCTATACTGGGTTGCCAGTGAAGGGGAGTTTGAGGCACATATAACTATGTGTGCAGTGGAGCACGTGGTTTCCACGTGGGTCTTAACTTTGAGGCTACCCCACCCTCTCTCCACGTTGATATAGGTGTACTTCCTTTAAAACAAACCTTTTCAACTCTATCACTTCTATTAAGTAATAAACAACCCTTGTGTTGAATTTAACTTTTTTTAACGATCAATCTTTTCTGACATTTAGAGAATTTTTTTTAAAAATTTTGCTTTGTGAATTCATACGCCGATCCATGTGTCCTGCAGAAATTTCTACTAACGAATGGTACCAACGTTTCATCAATGTTTTTAAGGTCTAAGGCGTCACTCTCACAATAGACTGAGGTGCCGATGATGGAAAAATCGGGAGTACTAATAGTGTACTAAGGGTGATTTATCTTAATTGGTTTTCCACTCTTCCTTCACAAAAATGTGGGTACGCTTTCTTTCAATTCTACCTTATCGTCCCTAACACATTAGTGTAAATACGTATACAGCCCGGATGATTAGTAAAACATGGTTAAAAAATAGGACACAGCACACACACACACACACAATATTTCACTTACTGCATTGGAGGAATAAAAAGTTATGCGAATCTCATTACTGTGGTAACTCACCGAGTGGTAGGGTACAGTGAAATGAGCCCACGTACAACTCGTTCACTAACCTGATCTAGTTTCTGTGTTATGTGAAATCACGTGAACGATATGACTCCCTCTTAAATAACGATCCCCCTGTGTAGGTCGGGCCTCTCCGATCAATTCAAACCCCTTCTCCTCCTTTTCTCCTCCAACCCGCTCAGCGCACGGGCACGCACCTGTTTCTTACGTCATCTTTCTCAATCTTTTTTTTTTCTTTACCACTTATCTAGAGTTCACTGATCACAAATGTATATAGCTATCGGAGGCAGCAAGATTACACTCCCCTAGTACCAGGTAGTTCCCTAGCAATTTAGTCTCCGAAGATGTTGTCGATAAATATAAATATAAATTGAATCATATTGAACCTGAGCTGGCTGCCTACGTAAAAGTTAAACTGAGATGTGATAAGCTCATAAATATTGATGAACGTACACAAAGGCGCTGTTATACTATTTTTTTTTTAATTTACTCAACACATAGCTGTTTCTATAGGGTTTATTTTTTCTACCCCTTGTCTCACTCTAAGTTATTTGAAACCTTTTTACATCCGTTACTGTTTCCTGCCTGTGGCCCGGGTCACTTTTATTCAAGCCATATATTTTACACTACCGGCTTGCTAGGCCCGTTGGCCTTCTATTTACAACCTCAATGTTTAAATTTATCCAGATGCAACTGATCAGAGATTGAATAAAATAAAAGCTGGGATTTCAACTATGTCTGAAATAAATGATATAAAAATATCTTTAAAATTATTTATTTCTCCTCTCTTCTCTTAGATAAATCAAAAAAGATCTGAATTATAATTGGTGACATAGATTTTGTGTGTGTGTTTGTTTGTTTGTAAGATATTTATTATTTTGTAAACATCAATTTTTAATAAATGTAACACGAAACATATAGGATAAAATGGAAAACACCAGCCCTGAAGGGCTCTCGAACTCCAGCTTTACATAGAACAAATAACATAAAACACATTAACGATTAAATATGGCGCCCTGGTGAGCTGATAGGTTGAAATGCTTTAGAATATGGGCGGGAAAATATATTTTTTTTTAAACCGCCCCATCGCACATAAATGGTTGACGGGGACTTTAAAATATACATAGTATTGTAGTGGGGAAATAAAGTGGGGGAGGAACTATAGATAATAATAAAAAAAACAGAAAAGAATAACAAAGGAAAATAAAGTGTGAACAACCTCGGTTGAGTGAGCCGCCGGGTTCGGTGTGTGTGTGTGTTTACTACTTAAATTATTTCATATCCTGAGGAGGTACACCGAATAGGATTAACAGAACATACTATTTATCCTCGCTTCTGTGAGCACTTGGACTAAATATCATGTTCAGATAGTTTGGTCTACCGATAACTAGGAGGTTGGGGCTCTATCCTCAGCTGGATCTACCTACGGTGAGTATGCTTTACAATTCTCCCTCCATACAAATACCGGTACATTTCCTCTAAGTTCTATCTTCCTCTTCCCTACTCAATAAGTTTAATCAAATTCGTATAACCTAGAAGAGAAAAAGACGACAATAATTGCTCAAGTTATTTAACGTGCACATTTTTTTAATCAGTATACGACTTGTAGAATAAATTAAATCTAGATAATACACAGCATCCAGCCCCCAGCCATTGATTCATCACTTTTAAAGGAGAAATACATATTACACAATTTTTTTTGTCCATGACAGGAGTTGAACCTGGGATATTTAGCTCAGCAAACAGACACGCTACCGACTGTGCTAAGACATAGGACAAATATTAAACCATTTATTTTAATTCTTTCCCTTATTTAAGTACTTCCTTGTGGATAATCAGATAACAACCATCGCAGACTTCGATGGCTCAACGGGAACCTATATAATTGGCTCAAACAAGACAATGCGTATTGATGATGTCAACCCGTTTTGTTGCAGGACATCGATTATGAGGGCTTCCAGTTGTTCATGGACACGTACCTGGAGGTGGAGACTCCAGAGGAATTGTGTCGACACTTGTTCTTGTCCTTCGTGAAGAGAGAACAGGCGCTGGATGGTAAGGCCTTCAAGGTGAGTGTGCCGCCATGTGCCAAATAGAGCGGAAAGTCTGGATACCAAATATTTAAAGTTACTTGTTTATTCTATTAGTATTTAAATAAAAAAAATAGGAAAATGCAAAAACTATAAATACAATATTTGTATAAAGTTTGAGCTTGTTACTTTTCAAAATGTTATTTGATCCGCATCAATACTGTGGAAGTGAGTAATATAATATTCTATTTACAGGTATACAAATAATACATATGCTATTCAATCTATTCAAACATGTATGTGGAATTGTATTCATTGCTTGTCTGGGAGATTAATCCTTTATGACTGTAGCTGGTTTTACTTCCGCTTGAATAACTTATGTGTATTTTCGGTATTTGCTACGCCAGCTTCAGGAACTTGTAGATATGGAAGGGAAATGTTTACCCTCACGTGGCAGCTGAAAATATAATTTATTTTTGACAATTTCACTAATTTCGTCAAACAAGTAGACAAGTTACTCGTACCGATGGGTAAACGTCAGACTAAGCGTCAATCTTGTATATTCTAATTTACCGGTGACAGATCTCGAACCCCTGCCTAATGTACTGAGGCTGATTTTTCCTTTATTGTTTCACACTCCCCCTTCACGCAAATGAAGTTACATTTTCTCAAAAATTCTACATTCCTGATATCTATCTCATATTTACAGGCTAATTGCCTGAATGGGTAATAGAACCCAGTACCAAAAAATAGACAATTTGTTATATCCTCAATCAGTTATTTTTTGTTCCTTCACCAATAATTGATCAAATTTCTAAGTACAGCACAAATGTGTTAAATAACGCTCTATAAAAATGTTAGTAATTTTTTTTTATAATCTACTTGCTTTGTATTAAGACGGGCGCTATATTTTTAAAATTACAAAACAAAGTGATTAGTTAATTACCTATTCATTGAATCATGAATGACTTAAGACTTGTAGAGAAGAAATATTAATACAATTTTCAAATAGTTACACAAAAACCATATGTGTGGGAACAATATTGTTTCGGGAGTGGTTTGAACCCCCCAAACCCCAACTTGGTTCGATTTTTCCTGTTCAGAAGTCTTTTTATGACCGTTTAAACATAACATCTTGACGTAGCCCACATATTGTACAGGCCATTGAAATTATGGTACACGCTTCGGTGGTTGATTTATTTAAGACGGTGTTTCTCAAAAAGTGGTCCTCGGGCCACTGGTGGTGCGCGACGGCCATTTAAGTTATCCGCAGGATCAAAGGAATTTTCACAGTAAAAATTATTTAAAGAATGTTGATCACATATAATAAAAACAAGTAAAATGCAAAAGATTAAATAAGGGATATCCATAATATGATTTATTCTTTTCTCGGTAGACACAAGTAATATAGAAAAGGAAGCCTGTAAAAATATTAAGTCAATAAATCTGAGTATTACGGTAACATCAGTTGAATTACCAATTAATTTATTCCCCTTCCTTCTCCTGCCCCCACCACAGAGTGGCCTAAGAAAATTTCTTCTCTCTCTCTCTCTCTGGAGACTACCAAGTCCTATTACGCCTACAAATTAATTCATACCTCCCTCCCCCTTCCTGTGTTCTCTGAGTGGTCTATATATGATATTTCCTCCTCTCTCTCCCTGAAGTACCAAGCTAGATTACGTATCCATATATTCACCCTCTCCTCCCTGAGCGGTCACTCTCTCTCTCCCTCCTCCCCGAGACAGAGGACCCCAATTTAAGGAACAGTGAGTAACTTAATGTACACTATCTCCCTCATCCTTTCCTTCACCAGGACGGATTAAACGCGTAGCTGGTAGAGGCATTCTCTAGAAGGATGAAGGAAAATCATCGTCTTGAAGGCATAGCTGGTAGAGGTATAGTCTGGAAGGATGAAGGAAAATCAGCGTCTTGAAGACATAGCTGGTAGGGGCATTCTCTAGAAGGATGAAGGAAATTCACCGTCTTGAAGACATAGCTGGTAGAGGTATAGTCTGGAAGGATGAAGGAAAATCAGCGTCTTGAAGACATAGCTGGTAGGGGTATAGTCTGGAAGGATGAAGGAAAACCAGTGTCTTGAAGACATAACTGGTCGGGGTGAATCATCGCTTCTCCTATTTATTAGAAGAAGAGACGATTTTAGTAACAAAATATATTTAAAGAAGGATGGGACTGAACAAGCATAAGATAAATATACAAGTTTAACAAATCATTAAATTCAAACAGAATAGAATTTCACTTACAAAAGGATTAAATAGGTCTTAGATTAAACAGTCTCTAGCTTAATTAGAGAAATTAAATCAGTTACCATAGACGTATCAGAGAAGAACTAAAGTAAACACCTAGGCAAGTAGGAATCAACAAAAACAAGATAGTTTATTAATGAGTGTAGTAGCTCTACAAATTAGAACTAATGCACATTCTGCTAAGAAGGTACGTCTGCCTCAACACAGCGGCTAGATAAATAGCAAGCAAATATTAATTTAAGGTTATGCTACAATACATAACAACTCTCCAACATAGCGATTATTAGACTTAGACCTGAAAGGTCTGTAGATGAATTATAGTCCAAAATTAGTTAGTGATATCAATTCTTGTAAGTTCTAATTTTAAAGAGTTACTACTGATGGTAGTTAAATGAACTAGCTAGCATGATTCAACTCCATTGTGAGTTATGTAACACAAATATTAAACACCTAGTAAAGGAACTATCATTTTATAAATAGTAAATGGCGAGCTACCAGTAATCTAGGCTGTAAATATACTATGGCCGTCTATTCCTAATTAGTACTGCCTGGACAATCAATAGTATATTTATACTTCCGCCCTATCTAGGGCACACTATAACTAGTGCAAACAATACATGTATTAACTAATACAAAAGATGCCTGAAGGGGGTCGGAGACTATGCACTATCCCCGTGGGCCACTACTACGAACTAATAGTGCGCATCGTAGGTTGCGCACCGTAAATAGGTACACTGAAGATAAATAATAGTGACTGGTATCAGTCACAGACCTAATTAGGTCACTGAACGAAGCGTTAGATAACCTGATTTCCATTATTAAACTATCCTAACCATGACCATACAGTTTAGGGAGTCGTGACTTTTTTTTCTAGTATGTAGCACTATGTCTCATGGACACAGAAAAAGAAGTCAAAAACACTGCCAGACTAAATTATGTCCTATGGCTTATGTAATAATTACGCTAATGGTTCTAGGGATTATGGTGGTCATATTTTTAGGAAGTATACCCACATATACGTGGAGGAGGAGTGGAGATCCATTTTGGAAAAACCACCCTCAGTACACCCGACCAAGATTCAAACCTTGATCTCCCGGTCATCGGCAGTCTAGCCTACTATGAGACTAGCGCGTTAGACCACGCGACCACTGAAATGGGTGTAATATTATAAGTTATAACTATTCCACGCTCAGTAGATAACCGATGAATGTTGTCGACTACAAGTGTAAGGGTCCCTGGTTCATTTTCGGATGATGGCGTCGAAGAATTTACTATTCGTAAAGTGGTTGTCTTGCAGGTATTTAAAGGTGCGTGTGTAAGTCTCGTAATAGAATAGCAAGTGCTCGGCAATGCCCCCAGGAGATGGCGGTACTGAGTTCGACGACAGCTTGCGCCCCCATTACATCCCACACGAGCGGACCGGGCTCCGCCCCCAACATCGCCACCTGCCACGTCGAGCAGCCAGTCCCAGAGCAGCGCAACAAACTTGCCGAGAAGTTCCATGGACTCACCGAGAAGTTTCACTCACTCGGCCATCATCGCTCAGAATCGGAGAACGCTTCAGCGCGCATGCGCACAGGTGAGGAGACATTAGTTTTAGATGGTCGTAAGCCTATCATACCTTATGGTTGGGTGCTAGTGAGCGCGAATTTAGTGCGCTAATTTTGCAGTTTTTATAGCATAAACATTTTTTGAACAAAATAAAATCAAATATTTCTTCTATAGAAACATAGAGTTTAGTTTACTGCACGTGCTAATCTCAACAGTTTTTGAATATCTGGCATGAGCATGGTGGCAAACTTTTTAAATTAAGAGAAAAAGTCGTTAAATTCTAGGAGCCCCTTGATAGATATTCAAGGACTGTTGAGATTAGCATGTGCAGAAAACTAAACTATATGTTTCTATAGAAGAAATATTTGATTTATTTTGGCCAAAAATGTTAATGCTGTAAAAACTTCAAAAATACTTCCCTAAACTCAAGCTCACTAGCACCCCATCTTAAGGTTGGATGTAAGAGAACGCCAGCTAAGGTTCGTATTTTAACAGTTTTTATGACAAACAACCCTTTTGGACAAAATAAATCAAATATATCACCAGTATATACGTTTAGTTTAATTTTGTACACATTATAATCTCAACAGTTTTTAATTATTCGTTATGATCATTGCGTAATTTGACTAGGACTTTTTCATTTCAAATTTTAATTTAAAAAGTTTCTCATCAACTTCCACAATGTTCATGACATATATACAAGAACTGCTGAGGTTATTTTGTCACCTAGAAATCACTTAAGACAAAACGTCCTTAGTACACCCCATCGGGATTTGAACCCCGATCATTCCGTCATCGGAAATCAAGTCTACTTAGTTTTTTAATGATTTCCCAAAATCTCTCCATGCAAATATGTGTAAATTAACTTTAATATCTATTTTCCTTATTCCCCTACATCATTAGCTTTAATATACAAATACTTTGAACGGATATTCAGACGGGATGCACACAAAAAACACTTGTATCTGTACGTGGTTGAGAAAGTGAATTCAAGAGCTAGAGGCGACCCTGTGGTTTGATTTCATCCTAAGTGATGGAGTTTACTATTATTAGCTACAAGTTTGATCCCGGGCGCTAGTAATTTAATAAGCTTTAAAGAGCCTGAGCTATATCTAAACTAATGTAGATCCAATATGATGGTGAAGTGCACGTTTAGTGAAGCAGTTGCAACTCAGAATTAAATTCTGGAGATTATGATCACGTTTTAATGACCTTCGTATTTACCTTTAAGATCTTGTTCCTTTAGATAAGATCATTTAATTTCTTAATTAATATTTGGCAAACTTGTTCTGAAAATGTATTAAAAAAAGTTATAATTCTAACAATAAATAATATTTCATAAGTTAATTTGGGTTTTCCAAAGACAAAACGACGCGACTTTCCCATTCATACCACAAGGGACAGGTGCTAGTGTATGATGGTGTATTCTCGCAGGTAGTGTGGGCGCCGCTGTTCACCCCATGTTGACAGTAGACGCAGACCTCCTACTCATGCCACGAGGTTCTGGAGAAGAAGAGTACCGACTCCTCACCTAGCCACAGTCAGGTGTCCCGGAACTCCTCGAGAAAGTCCAACAACTCGCTCCTGGTCACTAACGGGAAACTGGACGGTATGTCTATTTCATTACAACTCACTTGATTAATTCACTGATAGATGGTTCCATTTAATAGGGGAAGTGCAATTTAACAATTTTGGCTCAGTACACTCGTTCTTCATTGACGAATCAGTTATATTTAGTTCCTAATACCTATCACATGTGACTTTCCTTTTGTTTTATCCCAATTTAACTCCATGCTAACGCAAGTGGCCATATAATTGGGTACAAAAATTAATTAATATAACATGGTTGTATTAAAAATGAACAGATATTATAAAAAATAGCTTCATAGGCTGAAAATATCGATTTTTTTCTACAATAACTTTTGTAATCCACTTTTTAACTTTTTATAAAAAAAATTCAAAGTGTCTTTTTTTTATGAAACTTAAAATAGGGGCATACCAAATGGTGATGTTTCGACGGTTCGATAACTCCCTTCGAAATTATCATTACGAGTAATGATGAAATTTTGTATTCCTCCTCAGTGCCAGGGTTAGTAATTTGTGCACTATTATCAAATTCAAAGAACCTACAACCCCGATTATGTTATTTTTTAAATATTAAATTGTTTCAAGATAGATTTAATGTTAAAACATAATCTTGCCATCTCATGTTGGGGAAATTCACTAAAGCCACTAAAAGTAGAACCCTTCCACCCACCCCCTTCCGCTATAATTTAATTTTCTAGTTACTGTCATGATAACTTACAAAATGATCCGTTGTTGTTGCAGACATGAAGTTTATGGTGAGAAAGTCGAGCAGCGTGGAAGTCAATTCCTTGAGAGTGTACCTGAAAGATATTGTTTGTTACCTTTCCTTGATAGAGGGAGGCCGGCCGGAAGACAAACTGGAATGTAAGTTCAACGTTTAAACTGAATTATTACTAAATATAGTAGGATTCTGGTAGGAAGGACTTTTAGAAAATACTGGCGGCATAGTGATGGCTAAGCTGATAACATTTGACTGTATTGGTAGTATTATTTTATAGGTATATCATGGTTTTGATAGAAAGCCCGTTATGGAAGGCCTTATTTCTTATCAGAATCCTACTCTATAGACTCTATAGTAGTAGTTTTGTAGGCTGAAAGGCCTTCCAGAATGGTAGTAGGGAGTTCTTTTTATTACTATACAGTAGGATTCTGGTACGAAATAAGGCCTGCCAGAACGGCAGTAGGAAGTCTATTTTACTACTATACTGTAGGATTCTGGTACGAAATAAGGCCTTCCATAGCGGGCTTCTTATCAAAATCAAGGTATAGTTATTGATATTTCTATAAAAAGTGATTTTACGTATAAAATATAAATAAAATCGTTTTATTAACCTTTATAGCTGTACAAAAAGTACCTTACTATCTAAATTGGAATGTAGCTTCGTCTCGTTGAAAGCTCAAATGATGTCACAACCGGACCAACGATTAGGTGGCCGTGTCGTTCTTTGGTGTGTCACGCCCGCTTGCTTGTCCCTCCATATTTTGATGTCCAGAGAATGACTCTCCCTCCCGCTGCACAGTAGGGCCAACTACTAAAAAGTTGGTCAAAAGTCGAAAAAAAGTTTCAATTTCGGGGATTTGAAGTGGTGGGTTAGTTTGAGCAATAGTTTGAAGGTAGAATTATAGACTAGAGAGGGTCATGTCCCTTATACCTGCTATTATATTTGAGTTCAAAAGTGACCCTTTCTCGAGTAAGACGTGTCGTGTACGGAGCAGAGTTATTAACGGTTTTATTCAAGAGGACGCCAAACCTATAAAATTAATCAATTTCAAATCTAAAAAAATTGATTTGGCAGCTGGAAGAAGTTGAATATCATCACTTATTACAAAATATATAGTAATAATTTATGTGATATCAATAAACAAATGATTTGTACAAAAATGAACGTAAAATGGCAACGAAAATTTTTTTTAAGCATAGAGAAAAGTATATGAGTTATGGGAGACCTGGTGGTTTAGGGGTAAGGTGTCAGACTTCTGTGCTAGGGGTTCGGGGTTCAATCCTCGATCCCGACACGGATTTATCTGATTGCCAAAACCCTTCCTTCACCTCTGACAAGACGTGTATTAATCACAGCTTGTGAATGTGTGGAATACCAGGCCTCCGCCGTGGTTCGGATCCCACGTTAAACTGTAGGTCCTCCATTTCATCTCACAAATCACCCTACCATTACACATTAGCGTAAGTGCGTATCACCCGAACGGGTAATAAGACGTGGTGCTAATAATAATAGTAATAATAATAATAATAATATTATATGAGCTATGTAGAGTTCTGCAACCAGACCTATTGTAGGTTGTAGATTCAACTACTATTTATCCTACCCTCTACGCCCTTTACGCTACCCTCTGTTGGTGCAAGTTTTGGTAATAAAAAACAAATTTCCGAAGACGCTCAAGAGTATAGTAACAAGTATATTAAAAAGTTCAGAGAAGATTTTGGGATGTTCCCGAGTGAAAAGTATGGAAGAATATTTAAAAATGTTACTATTAACATCCGATCCATTTATTTATAGTTTGCGTGAATTATCTAAAAAAAAATAGTTGCTACCAGAAGCAGTATTATTAATTGCGCCAAGTATTATGGTAAGTAAAGAAAGCCCCAACTATCTTAAAGTTTAATCAACTGATTGTGAATCTAATTATTCTTTTGATGGCAATGCATAAAGTTGTAATTGGCTGTATTTTAATAAATAAAGATTTATTTTGAACTTTGAATTTCCCCCCTTTCTTCATAAGCAACTACATATTTAGTAAGAAATTTAATTTAATAAATAACTAAACATTAAAAACACGTTTTTTATAATAACTTTATATTCAGTTATTTAAGTTTTGGCAGCACTCTCGATCTTTCTTTTTTCTATTGTTATTTAGAACTCGAATTTTAGTTAACGATCATTGAAAAGGGTGGAATTTAAATTTTAGCTTAGATAAAAAGTTTTTTTCTATACAAGTCGTCCATATTGGAACCACCATATCTCAAATTTTGGCTTCGGATTGGTAATCAGCGACCCCCAAAGCCCCTGGGTACTGAGTTTTACTTAAATTGAAAAATGTTTTCGACTTTTGGCCAAATTTTTGGGATTTGTCCCCACTGTGCATTGTTACTACTCAGGAATGTTAGTAAATGTCTTGTTGTAGCCTCAGAATAATGTAATACATGTATCCTAGTGAGATATTTCCGTTTTATGTTCCTATACAACCGATAGCTCTGTTTTCTAACTAATACTCTTCCAATGATCATTGTTTCGTTACCAAAGTCACCCATGTGGGTTTTCCAAATGAAGGCGGATTCCCCCCACCTCCTCGAGAGAAAATTTCAGGAATTTAACCTGGAGGGAGGGAATTTTAGAGCATCTGAATATAATTCTGAGATAATTATTTAGTTTCAAGAGGCAATTTTAGCAACAGCAAAAATATTATGAAAAATTAACAAAAAATAAAATTTAGTTGTAGCTTAACCCATTGAAAAGAAACATTATATTTTTCACAAGTTTATTGAACAGAATATAACTAAAAGAAAGCTGTTGAAGAGGGAATGGGAGAAAATCTACATTCTATAATGTTTATCTCTGTTAACTTGGATAATGATGATTCAAAGTTGTTAGTAGCAAATCGCAGCCAAATCCCAAATATACAATTTTGATTTTTTCATAAAAATTAACAAAAAAGTGAATATTGCATAGTGATAAGGGAGGGTTGAAGCCCCCCTTATCGCCCATTTATGGGCGTCCATGATTAATATTGTATTGTTAAACAAATTTTCTCGATTAAAGAATATTTGGGAGCCTATAGAAGAACTCTTGTTAGGATCAACTGTCCGACAGTTACTTAAACTACTTTCATATATCCATACGTCAAGTCATGTGATCAGCATCTGTCATTTTTATGCCTATTTGACGCCTATTAACACGTAGTCTAAATGTCAAACTAGTTGAGTTTGGTTTGTCGGTGACCGGTAAGTCTAGGTTTGACTCCCGTTCGGGTTTAATAAGAGTTTTTTTTTACCGATTGGTTTCCCACCCTTTCTACATATAAATTCAGTTCAGGTAGATTTCCTCAAAATTATACCTTTCTCCTCTCTATCTTGTGAGTGTAATCAATGAATGGTTAATGCATGAATGGGTACTAAGACGCGCGTGGAAAAGAGAAAGATAGAGAGTATAAAAAATTGTTATCAATGGTAGCCGCAATAAAATTTTCTCTTTTCTAAATTGTTATCCACACCAGATTCCTACTAAATAAAATTGTTTCCTATCAGACCCATTTAATACCAAACTCTTATCTCACATAAAATATGGAGAAAGAATTTTTATTGAGACGTTATTATAGATTCACTTCCTTTCTGTTATATTTCCTGTTTATTTTTTTGTAATATCTCTTCTTTTATGTGCCTTATTTTCATGTTCTGTTATTCTTTACAATTTTTATATTTCTTCCCTTTGTATGTATGTGTTTTTATTTTCCTCTTTTAAGAAGCAGCGTTTCACATTTCCCCCTGAAAAGTCCCGACAGAACAAAACTTAGGTAGAGCGTTTGGACGGTAGCACACAATTTTCTTTGAGAGGCGACCATTCATCATCTCTTTTGTTCAGTGGCAGCAGTGTAAAAATGTGAACGAGGATCCTCTTTTCATTGTGCTCTCACAAAGACTCAGCTAGTCTTCATTTATTATTATTGCCTCGGTATTCTTATTAATTAATACCAGTTCCATCTACACGGAACCAAGTCTCCATCGGAAAGGGGGGACGGGATTTGTCTGAAATAGTACTTAAGAAGGTCGCTTGGTGGAGAGCTAAAACGCGATGGAAACA
Source organism: Timema bartmani (assembly GCA_902151455.1). Classification (NCBI taxonomy): domain Eukaryota; kingdom Metazoa; phylum Arthropoda; class Insecta; order Phasmatodea; family Timematidae; genus Timema; species Timema bartmani. The sequence goes on from CABFWB010000577.1 coordinate 97,851, forward strand.
TGTAGAAATCTCACAATTATCTAAGAAGTGGTTGGTTATTTTACAATATAATTCGTGCCAAAATGGCGGTGAAAGGTACCAACATGTCCCAATAGGATTAGAAGCCTTACCTTTTTTTAAGTTTTATAATTTAAAAAATATATTAAAATTAATTCTATTAAATCAACGTTGCATGTGAGATGTCACAGTTATTAAACCAAAGTAAATGATTAGAAACATAGATATAGCCTTCCTGAAACAAATAAAGTCATGTTTTAATGTGAAAACAGCAAAATATTCAAAACCGCCATTGCCATAAGTAATACAGCAGTGTGTGAATATGTTCCTTTGGACTTTATAACATGAGAAGAGGTTTTCAGCAGTGGATAAGGTCTAAACATCACCGTATTTCTAAAAAAAAATAAAAAAATCACATCCTATAAAATTCAACAACTGTATTTCTAATTTGTCCGTTTTCGACTTTTATCTACAATCTGGAATAGGTCTCGGACTGGCCTTCAACTCTGTTGAATAGTATTGTTAGCCTCTATAAGTTTCCCTGCTACTCCATTCCATACATCTTCCTTTCTATGGTAGCGCCGTTACTTCCTCTTATTCCTCCGTGGCGGTTTTATCATCCATCATCTATCTCTACTAAACATCATAAAATACTCCCCTTCTCAGGCACATCAAAAATATCACCGCTAGAATTCCCCGAAGAAGATAAATGGCATTTGTATCTGCGAGTGCGAATGTAAGGAACAGGGGTGCGTTCATATTTATGTTCTTATCAACCATGTACTTTTTTTTTTACAGAAATTAAATAAAACGTTCAATTTTCGGTCTAAGACTACGTAGCCTATGCGAGTCACTTACCTAGGCAGCCTCCTTATAAGGCCGTTTCAGCGAAAATATGCCAGTTTACATTCTTTTACATGTGTATTTAGGGTTTATAGTAAAATAAAGAAAATGACTCATGGCTACATAATACAGGTAAAATAAGAAAAACCTGGGAAAGTCTAGGAATTCTTTGATGCCAGTAAAAACCGACATGACTGTGTCTTGGATTTTAATTAAAATTAAGATAAAATCAGAGAATTTAAATACTTGTGTTAAAAAACAAATTAATTTCAAATATAAACACTAGATAAAAAAGTAAAATAATTTATTCTCGCATGTTGACAAAATGCATAGCCTGGATATAGAATTCTAACATGGGATGGTTTCACAGTGGTACCATATTTACATTGTACCACAAACATTTAATACTGGAAATAGAACTTATAAAAATGTTTAGGTTTAAAAGCAGCTAGAATTATTTTAAAAATATATGATCAATGTAATAGACGGAAAAACTCTATTCACCAAGGAAAACTGTAAAAACAAGTCATGTAATATTGAATCAGGTTTGATAAACCCTAAAAAGTCAGGCAATTTTATAGAAACTATGAAGCCAACTTGTATGTACACAGAAGTGTTTAAGAACAATTTCACCTGAAAGAAAATACCACAAAAAGCAAATCACTTCAATTTAAAGAAAAAAAATCAAGAATTACGTTTTATAAAAAATAGTTAACTTTTAACTTCTGTAATATATTTTTTATCAAAGACTAGAATGACATATTTTAACGTTAGTTTATAAACAATTCTTTTTCATTATAAGTTTTTAAAATCAGTTTCAAACTAATTAATAATAAATTTAAAATGGTAAATAAAACTTTTCTCGGGAATGGCACTTTAGCGTCTGCTAATTTAATATCCAAAACAAAATTTAATTATGTCCAAAGTTGCTAACTCGATAAGAGAAAAATGATGTTTCTCACATTGTTAATCTGCCTACACCCCTAAAGCAACGTGACTATCCTCCCTTAAATTATGTAACGTGAAACCAATCAACTTCTTTTTCAGGAAACTTTGACGGTTTTTTGCACTGACGACAGTATCTGCTTTATTAAAAAATTATTCGAAAAAAAGTTTGCCTACATAATTAAACATTTAAATAGATTTAAAGTCAAGCAAATTTTTTTATTAGGTTTATTATCATGTTTATGGATTTACATAAAATATAGACAAATAAGTTAGAAGCACTCCACCCACGCTCTATTAAAAATTGTGTATTAAAGTGTACACATTTATAAAACATCCCACATGCAAGAAAAATATTTTAAATGAAAAAGGTTAAGTGTGATATGCGTATTTTATGCTTCCATATCAATAAAAACACTTGAGCATGGATTGTCCCAAGTGCTTCAAATAATAAAATATTATAGTAATTTATATATCCTTATAATCAAACTATAATTATAAATAAATTTAATAAATTTGAATAATAAAATGGCAGAAAACACTAGGTTTGGGGTCCGAATTTTTAAGTTTGTATATCTAAAACCATTTTCGACTAAATTTTCTGCTATAATTCCACTATTTTCATGGCAGATATTCAATAACTGTTGAGATATCCATAGGAAAATGAATTAAACATTGATACTGAAGAAATATTTTGTTTATTTTGTCCAAAAAAAAAAGTAAAACTATTTAGCTATAAAAACTACCTTACATTAAGATTTTTTTTTTACTTTTTACTTTCAAAGAATGACTTTTATTAAGATTTGAATTTCTTAATATAAATTGGATGGATTATATTCAGTTCATTTATACAGTATGTGCCAGAAACTCCTGATGGTTTTTGAAATTAAATAACGATTCAAATTAAAAGTGGAATAGTTTAGTAGCATAGATAAATGCATACATGCGTCTTGTTTCTACGAAGAGTTTATTTTAAGACATCACTTTTTGACTTTGCAAAATGGCGTCTCTTACTCCCTTCACATTTTAAGTCATATGGACCAAAAGTATATGACGTCCTTGAGGCTTACTGTAATGTAGGCCTTATGTTCCTTCTGGTCACCATTATTTATTAATAGTAGCACAGTATTCTAATTGTTTTAGGGGTTGAAGTCAAGCAAGCATCAAGCTATAAGCGTGTATCATATCTTGAAAATTTAAAAATGAAACCTAGACATGGGATTCGAACCCGAGACCTTTGGCTTAGTACGCCAATGCTCTAAGCACTGAGCTATCCAGGAATCATCCCGTACCCAGGGTCAATCTGCATTCATATTTTAAGGCAGAGTCTATGATGGACGTATGGAAATCGTCGGCTACAAATGTGTGATTTTATTAAGATCACGAGCTATCAGATAACGCAGCCACCTTCGACTCAGTAGTTGGCTTAATGCTGCCACTTGTAAAATTATTATAATTGTACAGGATTAAATATTTAAGAATCAAATAGCTGAAGCTATTATTTATGCTTTTTTTGTGAGGAATTCTCCATTTAGATATCATATGATGAAAATTGAAAAATGACACTTGGACGCGGTAATCGAACCCAGGACCTTGGCTTAGTACGCCAATGCTCTAACCACTGAGCTATCTAGGAATCGTCCCGTGCTTGGGGTCATTCTTTACTCATATTTTAAGGTAGACCCCTTACAATTATAATAATTGTACAAGTTGCAGCATTAAGCCAACTACCAAGTCAAAGGTGGCTGCGTTATCTGATAGCTCGTGATCTTAATAAAACTACACATTTGTAACCGACAATTTCCGCACGTCCATCATAGACTCTGCCTTAAAATATGAGTGAAGAATGACCCTAGGCACAGGACGATTCCTAGATAGCTCAGTGGTAGGGCATTGGCGTACTAGGCCAAAGGTCCCGGGTTCGATTCCCGTGTCCAGGTGTCACTTTTCAATTTTCAGAATATGATATGTAAATGGAGAATTCCTCACTAAAAAGCATAAATAATAGCTTCGGCTATTTGATTCTTATAAGCGTATAGCTGCTAGGCTGCTTGTCACCGATTTGTCATTTATACTTCTTGAAATCGAATTAGCTCTGACCAGGCACCCTTAGTTTTTGAAAAAAAAAACAGAGCAGGAGCCACCGCAATCCTTTTGGGAATCATCAGGTCAAGTTGTATTTCTTGATTTATCTAGCACATTATTGCAGTTGGGTGCAGCGCGCCTTTTGTACTGTGATCGGAAATTGCATTGCGTGGCTGCGATTGGTTGTGTTTTGATGAAAAACCCTACCGGCCCAATGCGGTGTTATAAATACGAGTTATCCATCTAAACTAAACTCCAAAGAGCATTGAACATGGTGACAGTAAGTATGAAAGCGACGCGTAGCGACTAGCCTGACAATTAAATTTCAAAAACCGTCAGATGTTTCTGGGGCATTCTGTATAGCTCTATACAATTAATTTTTTTCAAGATAGTTTATATTTAAATATCGTACATTTATTTACTTAATATTGTTGATTAATTACTTGGTGATCGATCAAAATGTTTTAATAAACTGTCTGAAAGTTCAAATGTTCAAATCGATTTACTTTATCAACTTAATTTCTATTTATTGAGACTTGTACTATTTTTTCTTCCAGTCATGTTCCGGCTCTATGATACGGATGGCAATGGAGTTCTAGACACAAATGTAAGAAAACCAATCATATATTATGTTATTGGTGTATACAGATGATTCTTGTGGGATCTTAAATAACAATAACACCTCTGTCATTGGAGACGTGGACTAAACGTCAAGCTAATTTGTCAGCGATGGGGAGGTTGGGGTTCGAATGCCAGCTGGGTATACTGAAGGTGATTTTTCATAAATTGTTTCCCCACTTCATCTTACCTAATGCAGGTACATTTTCTCTCAACTCTACCTTCATCAGCCCTAATCAATTAGTGAAGTTGAATTTGTTTGGTCTGAATGGGTAGTACACGGAGGAAAAAATAAATAAAAAAGTAATTATATCTAAATAAAAAAAAATACAACACTACATTCTGATGGCAAACGTTTGTTTGAATAAAGTTTTGCCTAAAGAAGCTATTAGATACAATTATTATGTCAACATAACTTCTAATTTATTCTCAGTATGAACCATACAAACTCTACGACTTATCACAAAATATTGTTTTAGTTGTATAGGAATTTATCCTTAGTATTCACATTTATAAATTCTTTAATTTGAAATCATATCTTCTCAATTTGTTAAATAACAATATCTAAGTCTTAACTTATATTTATTCACTTCTTACTAAAGATTTATTTAGAATGTTTTCTAAAATGTTTATTTAAAAGTTAAAAAAGTTAATAAACAATAATTCAACCTGCTTCAGTTGCCGCACTGTCTAAGATCGTGGCTCGAATCCCAGTCGGGTGTACTGAGAATGGATTTTCCTAAATGGTTTTACACTCTCCCACCATGCAAATTCCTCTAAATTCAATCTGACTCATTTATAACTCAATAGCCTAATTAGTACATATGCGTATAAGTTAAACAGATAGTAAAACGCGGTAGTAAAAAAACCTCAAGTTTTATAGTAAATTAAGATATAAATTTATCACAAAACTTATATCAAACAACATTTTTTTTTTAATGCCGATATACTTGAAAACATGTTTTGTTTGTGGTTTGACTCATTGTTCCACTTGTTTCCAGGAAATGGACTGCATTGTGAACCAGATGATGAATGTGGCGGAGTATTTAGGATGGGACGTCACCGAACTGAAACCGGTAAGGAGTATACAAGAGAGCTCACAAACAGTTACGGTATGATTTAGATATGTAGATAGGAGATAGCTTCGTTCACGGCTATAAAATATACTAACAAGGGGAGGCCACGACGTTCGGATCACGAATTATCTTCAAACTTTGTACACTTTTAGTAGTCCATTAGGACAACATAATGTGCAAGTAGTAAGGCGTACTACTTAGGCGTTTTCGAGAAAATCGCAAGAGAAGTTTTACGCGTCGAATATGTACCGGAGCGTTGCGATTATAACCACGAGATGGCGACGGTCGAGTGGTTAGCGTTCCAGCTCCGTAATCACTGGATAGCTGGATCGAGTCCCGCTGGTCCTTTTTTTTTTCAACACTGGTCATATTCTTTCCTATATATTACAATTCAAAGGTAATATATTCTGACATATTGTAACTCATTGTATTATTGAATAAAGTTATTCACACCTTTATTTATCGATGTTTGACTTGGGCTTTCCAAGCCTGGCCCTCCCCTTATCCTTTCAAACCTGTGTCTGCAGGTCAAAGCGTCCAGGTGCAAAGCAGTTCCGGGTACCTTACCCGATTCCAGGTATGAGGGATTTCGCAAATCACGACAGGCATACATTTTCAGGAAAACTTTATGCGTTTGGTCGTTTACTTGTCGATAATTATAAATATAATATTTGTTGTAGTAATAAAAATTAGTAAACAGCCAAATAACATTGGAAATTCAATAAAAGTTCATGCAAATACACGTATTTTTTCATTATATTACCTTTGAATTGTAATATATATGAAAGAATATGACCAGTGTTGAAAAAAAAAGATGAGCGGGACTCGATCCAGCTATCTAGAGATTACGGAGCTGGAACGCTAACCACTCGACCGCCACCATATCGTGCTCATTGTCGCAACGCATCAGTACATATTCGACGCGTAAAACTTCTCTTGCGATTTTCTCGAAAACGCCTAAGTAGTACGCCTTACTACTTGCACATTATGTTGTCCTAATGGACTACTAAAAGTGTACAAAGTTTGAAGATAATCCGTGATCCGAACGTCGTGGCCTCCCCTTGTAAGACAATTTTAATAAAGGTATACGTATAGTTATATGATCTGCAGCTATCACTTTTGATATATTATAGTATCAAATAAAAATATATTAAAAACAAAGAAAATTTTATCAATGTTGACTGCAAAAAATATATATATATTTGTACTTTATTAAAGTTCCTTCCTAATAAAATCCTATAACCCTCTTCAATGGTCTAATGGTCTAACGCGATGCTCTCGCAGTAGACTATATCGCTGATGTTGGTAAGATCGAGGTCCGAATTTCAGTCGGGTGTATCGAGGGTATTTTTTCCTAAATTGTTTTACACTTCCTCTCCACGAAAATGAGGGTATAATTCCTACAAATATAACTTTCTTGTTCCCTAAAGTCATTTACGTAATTAGTACATAAGCATGTAACCCGAACGGGTAGTAAGATGCGGTGATTAAAAAAACATAGTTCTACTATAGTTGGCTTAACAGTTGTACAAATTAATACCAACGAGACAGATACAGATCATTAGGCTTGGCCTATGAATACAGTAATCATTAGATAATTTTCGTTCCATGGATATCCAACTATAAGCCACCGTTTCTTTATTCTCTTTCTCTTTTTCTCTCTCAGAATATTTTATTGATCTTTGAAATATAAAGATTGATAAATATTCTCCTGAACAAAGAATTTACTGACTCCGGAAATATTGTCCCGGAGAGTACTCTGAAATTGAAAAGTTTTACGACTCTTCTCCAAGTTTTGGACTCCTTTCTTTTTCGCCCTCCAAAGCTGGAAACTAGTTTTGAAAATGTTTTAAAATTTTACTACCAGTCTATAGTTTAGTGAATACTTTAAAAGTTAAAATAGAATATTATATGATTTATGTGTTTTAACTTTCGGCCACATCTTAGTCACAGACCCACAGACAAATGAATAACTAATTTTACGAGAAAACTTGATAATTTTCTGTATATTAACTTGTTGACAAATCCTTCCGTTTTTAATGTTTTTAATCATATTGGATTAAATAACCAAGCTATTAGTTATATTTGATAATTACGGTTATAGCCACATCTAAATATAATGCTCTTCAAATTGAAAAATGAAACCTGGATACGGGAATCGAACCAGGTACCTTTGACTTAACTTGCCAATGATTCGATTTTCGTGCCCGGGTCTCATTTTTTTCAATTTAAAGAATAGTACATTAATAATACGTTTTAAAATTTGCTTTAAACTGAACATACTGTCAGTAAATTAATCAAATCTTAGAAGTGAAACAGCACACGTATAAATATGGAACATCGTACAAAAAAAGAAGAATTTGTCAACAGGCTAGCATGAATAAAAATCAGCCTATTATCTCGTACAACTCAAGCTATAATATCGGCACCGGTGGTCAAGGGGTATAAGATGTCAAGCTCGTAATAGTTTGGATTGCTGGTGACGTGGAGATCAACGCTCGAATCTCAGTCGGGTGCAATGAGAGTGGTTTTCCACATGATTCACTGTAGTCTCTCCATACTCTCTCCCCTATAAGACAGGTACACTTCCACAAAGAGAACACATCATCCCTGCCCTAAAAGCAGAATCTTTAATTTATCGAGCGAAGTTGAATTTTTTTAACTAGACTATTTGGCATTTCGTCTGTTTGTATGTCTGGATAACCGGCTTGTTGTTCCACGATAACTATCAAATGCGATGACCAATTTTAACCAAGTTTGGCAGGGTCTTTATTTGAACCTAGGTCAAAAAACGTAAGTACGTGGTTTTTCCGGGATAGTAATATGTTTCAAGATGGTGGTCGCTCGAAATTGCGTGTCTGTTTATTTCGCGATAGCTACCAAATGCGTGAACCAATATAAACGAAATTTGACAAGGACGTTCTTTGAACTTAGGCCAAAAGACGTCTGAATGAGTTTTTTTAAATTTATAATGCAAGCCTGACATCTTAATCCACGTGAACAACGGTTATTTTCCATGCATATTATGTAGTATTGAGTATAGTATTTATTTTTTCTGTCTAACTTGATCACCAAGGAAAAATGTCTACTTCAAATCCGAGGAAAAATTATAGGGAAAATTTCAAGATGCAATCCAAATAGAAATTTATCTAAAGATAAATATTAAAACTAGTAAAGACGATAAGAACATGAAGGGAGCGAGATCTTTTGTTTACAGAACTACCAGCAACTATAGTTTTAGCCTACTAATGGAAATGTCAAGCAATCAAGGCCGTAGCCAGCCAATAATTTCAGAGGGGTTTGGTGGGCACATCCCCTAATTGTCGTAGGCTAGAAAAAATTCTAGATTTTAAACACCTCTAGAAGCTCTCTGGAGTGTTTTTTTATGACAACACAACACCCTAACTGCCAAAGGCTAGGAAAAAAACATATCTAAACAACTCTAGAAGCTATATGAAGTGTTTTTATATGACAACATAACCCCCTAATTGCTGAGGGCTAGGAAAAAAATATATATCTAAACACCTTAGGAGCTCTGGAGTTCTGGAGCCGAAGGCTGGGAAAAATAGCCCCCTAACTGCGTAGGATAGGAAAAATTATAAATACTAAACACATATAGAAGCTCTCTGAAGTGCTTTTCATGGTAACACAGCCCCCTAATTTGTACTTGTACCTTAATTTTGATATTGTTTGAACCATAAATAAAGCCATATATACTTTGTTCATAAAATTTC
>CABFWB010000577.1:107236-119296 GCA_902151455.1 Timema bartmani
GGGGGGGGGGGGGGGGATGAGCCCCCAAAGCCTCCCCTGACTACGGCCTTGCAATCAATGACATTTTCTTAAAAGAAAATACATATTTTAATTTATTTAAATGTTATAATTTACTATGACAAAGTTAAAACTGTAGCGACTAGTCTAAAAAATAACTAAGCTACACGATGATTAATTATTTACAACCTTCCTAAATGGACACGTGGAATAAACGTCCAGATCATCTAGTATGGTTTGCCAGTGATGGCAAGTTTGGGGATCGAATCCCGGCCATGTGTACCAAAAGTGTTTGTTTCCTAAATATTTTTCCACTTTCCCTCATCAAAAATATGGGTACATATCCTCTAAAACTCTACCTTCCTCATTCCAGCCCGATCAATCTAATTAATTGCAGATAGTAATAATAATTTCCAAAATTATAAAATCAAAAGGTTTGAGTATGATGTGGCTGACTATTGGAACACTCTTGATATACTTGGTATAGTCAAGTTTCATAGGAAAGGCCTTATCATACGCCAAGTTATGTGATTTGCATTTGTCATATTTGATAGATATATATATTATAAATACCTAAAAAATAAAATAAAATGTCATCAATTTTGGTTTTAAAAAATTCTAAAAGACCCTTCCAATGAAAATTGTACGATATCCACTAAGGCAATGAAGCTATTCGAAAAGCACGACCATACTAGCGACCAGGACGCCGGTAAGCAAACCCTTGGTACATATCAGAGGGGTCCTATTACACGACTAGTGTCAAAGGACAGTTCGCAAAATAAAGCTAATTTGGGTCACCCATATAAAAAACCAAGCTTTAAGGTTGAGTTGAATTGTCCTGGTGGCGAGTATGGCCGCGCCCTTGACTACAACTTAGCAGAGGTGTGAATGAATGCCGTGTGTCAGATCTTGCAAGACATGATGGTGGAGATTGACTACGATGCCGACGGGACGGTCTCTCTCGAGGAATGGAAGAGAGGAGGGATGACCACCATACCCCTGCTCGTGCTTCTGGGCCTGGACACGGTGAGTTGAACCCCGGTTTAAGGGGGAATTTACCACGGAACATTCGTCAATAGAAAACACGTATTGCTACCACAAGGCATTTCAAACATGAACACAGTTACTAGTTATTTTCGTCTAATTCATACATGACAAGGGGTTTAGGAAGATATTTGGTCCAAAAAGGGAAGAGGTTACTGGGGAGTTGAGGAGGCTACATATTGATAAGTTACATACCCTGTAATCATCACAAGACATTGCTAGGATAGTCAAGTATGGTAGATTACGGTGGGTAGGACATACAGCGCGAATGGAAGAATCTATAGCCGTGTTCATGAGATTAACTGGCAAACCCAATGGGAAGAGACCATTGGTAAGACCTAGACGCAGATGGGAGTGTAACATTAGAATTAACCTGAAACAGATAGGGTGTAATGAGTTGGACAGGTTAGAACTCGTTCAATATAGAAATACGGTGTGATGAGTTGGACTGGATAGAACGAGCTAAAGATAGGTGGATAGGTAGGATAGGTGGCGTACTTTTGTAAGTGCGGCAATGAGCTTTCTAGTTCTTAGGGCCATAGAGTAAGTAATAACTGCGCAATTTACGCTGTACATTATTTACGGTTAGTTATGCATTATGCATAAATATAAACCCATACTATGCGAAAATAACTAATATTACAACAACAAAAATGTCTTATGATGGTAACACAAAATATATTTACTTTACGAAATGCATTTTAATGACAAGTGCGTGTTTACAGAACGTGAAAGAAGATGGTCACCATCTTTGGAGGTTGAAACATTTCAGTAAGCCCGCATACTGCAACCTGTGTCTTAACATGCTCGTGGGCTTGGGCAAGAAGGGACTGTGTTGCATTTGTAAGTAACAAGCCTCAATGTTGAAACTTGTATTTTAAAATGAGAATATTGTCCGACTATGGTAATTTTAGCTTCTTCCTTACAATTTGAAGGAAGAGCTATTGAAATAGTTACCTATTCCTCCGCATATCATATAATCAATCATGTTTTGTCATTTTGAACAAGGGATGTAAACCATAGTAGAATTTTGGTAGAAAAGAAATCTAGAAAATTAAAAAAGACTGTCAAGGTTGATAACATCTTACATTATTTTAGCATCATGTCTTACTACCCGTTCGGGTTATACATACTTGTGTAATGGTACGGTGATTGTGAGATGAAATGGAGGACATACAGTTTAACGTGGGATCCGAACCACGGTGGAGGCCTGGACGGTGGAGGCCTGGCATTCCTCACATTCACAAGTTGTGATTAATACACGTCTTGTCAGAGGTGAAGGAAGAGTTTGGCAAGCAGATAAATCTTTACCGGGACAGAGGATTGAATCCCGAACCCCCAGCACAGAAGTCTGACACCTTACCCCTAGACCGCCAAGTCACGTTTACAAGTTGTCATGATATTCTGTTCCAGTTTGCAAGTACACGGTACACGAGCGGTGCGTCCAGCGCGCGCCGGCGTCTTGCATAGCGACGTACGTCAAGTCCAAAAAGACCTCCCAGACGATGACGCACCACTGGGTGGAGGGGAACTGCCATGGGAAGTGCTCGAGGTGCAGAAAGGCCATCAAGAGCTACAACGGTATCACTGGACTTCACTGTCGGTGGTGCCAGATCACGGTACGTCCCCAAAATAAGACCTAATGTTCCGTAATGATCTTGTCCCTAATTTTTTAAATAAATCAATTCCATTTGAAATGTATTTGAATAAAAAAATGTTGTAATCGAGTTAGTTGCTGAGAAGTCGCTGATGTAAAATCTGTTGGCTGTGCGCATCATTATAGCCAGTAATAAGTATTTGTCAATCATGACTCTTTTTACTTTATTGCGAACCCCTTGGTAAAGAAAGTATTATGATCGTAAAAAAATATAATTCGAGATTTTAATGGATATTGATGTCTCATGACACAATGAACCAGAAAAAGTGGTTTCATTCTTCTCCTCTCACTTGCACACTTTCTGCTATCTTCCACTCTTATCTCTTTCTTGGCCTTCCTTGCGGTCTTTATCCTACATAATTCATCTCCATCATTTTCTTTGGCATCCTTTCTTCTCCATCCTAATTTACATGCTCATAATATCTCAGTATTGCTTCCTCTGCTATCTCATGTACTCCCTGTACCCCTACTCTTTCCCGGATAACTTATCTTAATCTTGTTTTGTTTTGTTGTTTGTTACGTAGGAGAAAATAAAATAAGTGTAAACTATTTTGCAAACCTTTAATTTAAACAAGCTCCGATGTTTTTATCAACCAAATGATGATTCCATATTGAAACAATGAATTTAAAAAAAGAGCAGTAAAGACCAGGCTGAAATAGTGATGACTGTACAATTATTATATTAATGAAATTTGAATTTTATTGGTTACTAAACATCGATTTTCAAGGCTGGATAGGACCAATAATTTTTTTCTTAATTTTTTTCAAATTGTTATGGACATAACATAATTTTACCCCCCTCCCCCTCCTCCCTTCCAGGTTATTCTTCTTCTACGTCTTACTACTTGTCCGGGCTATCAGTATTCAATTAACTACCTTAATAAGGTAAGATTGAAGAGAGTAGGATTTTATATAAAATATACCCACATTTACTTAGAGGGAAAGTGGGAAACTCTTTAAAAACTTCCTAAATAACGCCCGACAGGGATATGAAATCGTCCTTTCCATAACAGGAAACCTTGAATATTACGAGAGTGACTTTTTAGAGTATTTGGTCGCCGATGCGGGTGAAAGTGTCCTTCCAACGACGTCATCTAAGACAACGCCATTGAGTATTTTTATTTATTCAAAACATCCAAACCTCCTCAACAATCAGAAGATGTTGGATGTTAACTCATCGTTTTAAGGTTATAAGCTTCAGCGACATTAACATATTATTTTCGTTTGATGTCTGTAGCTCCACAACCGGTGCGCGTCGCAGGTGAAGCCGGATTGCAACCTCGGCGAACATCGCATCAACATCTTACCTCCCACCGCCATCTGCCCCATAGTCCTGGACAGGCAGCGCTCCATCACCAAAGAGTTCAAGAGTTCGCGAGGTCTGCACAGGTCAGACAGTCAGACGCCCTCGGACAGTAACCATTCGGTAAGATTAAAAAAAAAATCATTTGAAGGCTTTGATGTCAGTAGGCTTACTGGCTATCAACAAATTAAATAATCTAACTTAAATATGTAATCACAGTTGAGATTAAGAATCTTCTCCGACATTATTTTTGGTTCACCTTGTCTTACTACTCACCCAATCTATCAGCATACTCTCACCAATGAAGTATAGATGATAAAGGTAAACCTTGGAGAAAATATACCCGCATTTGCGTTAAAGGAGAGCGGACAATTCCGTGAAATACACCCTTAGTGCAACCGGCCGGGATTCAAAGCCCGCTCTACCCTTCACTAGTAAACCAAACTAGTTGAATTAATTTAAATTAGTTGAGAAATGACACCTCGACACGGGAATCTAACCTAGAACCTTTAGCTTGGTGCACCAATGCTCTATCACTGGGCTATCCGGTTAAGAATGCCCTGAATACGGGACGATTCCTCAATAGCTCAGTGTTCAGAGCATTGACGTGCTTAACCAAAGGCCCCCGGTTCGATTCTCGTGCGCAGGTGCTGTTTTTGATCTCATTTAAATTAATCTAAATGAGGTCCCCTCTGTACGTACAGTGCCGTAATTATAATTATTTGCGGCCTATATGTTGATATTAATTCAAACTAGTTGAGTATGACTCTTTAGTTTACATGTCCACCGATACTGGTTTGGATGGAAGTGAGAGGCAGCCTCATTTTGGAGGGAAAACATCCCCAGTATAGCTATAATGGGCTGAACCCTGACCTACCGTGTAAGAAATACTTTTTAAGCCCCTCACTAACCATGTCCGTCATTTAGTAAAAAATATCAGTGAGTGCGGCGTGTGGGTGAGGCGGGAGCTAAGATAACGTGAGAAAAGAGCAGTATTTTCAACAGTTTTTATAGCAAAACTTTTTTTTTTCAAAAAATTCAAATATTTCAACAATTCTCGAATATCTGTCAATGGTGTCTTGGAATTTAATGACTTATTCTCTTCACTTAAACAGTTTCTTATCTAATTTCACTATGCTCATGAGAGATATTCAACAACTGTTGATATCACCATGTGAAGAAATTTAAACTCTATGTTTCTACTGGAGCAATGTTTAATTTATTTTTGACAAAATACACTGACCGTTTTCTCTCGTTCCATAGGATTCCACCTTAACGCTCCACAATTATCGGCACTTGGGATGTTCAAACCTCTGAGGTACTTTGTCTACCTCCCACTATCGAATATTCGTGAATGAATCCCTCTGAGACGTTCAGAGAGGAAAGGTCAACCGTCTTGATTGGCCTTGATCACGGCATAACCCTTGCACTTTCCCTGATGAGTCCCTTCAAGGATAGTGTTGTTTTCTCGGATGCTTAAGTCTAAGATGACATTTATAGTGAGCTCCGGATCAACTATATCCCACAAGTTTTAAAACCACGTGAAGAATAATAGACTCAGAACTTTCCGTGATTCGAATCTACGACTTGTCTGACGGAACTATTGATCTTTTCCAAATTAAAGGCCTTCACTCAATTCATGATCGAGTTTGTAGCTAGAGAAAATTCAGATGCGTCAATGTCCTTATCAAAAATAAACAACGCTCTAGGTTTAAGCAAATAGCAGGAAGATAAAAACTGCAGCAACAAAACTGTTGATAATAACTATTGGATATATTATTTCAATAATCTGTAATTTTCCATATGGAAGTTAGTGTCGGAAGTAAAGTTTTTCTACCCGCATCAGCGAAACTGACGCGTCACTGAGCTGCCACATGCGACTGACTATATGCAATCTTCTCTGACAATGGCAGGTGACCTGGTGGTCTAGGGGTAAGGTGTCAGACTTCTGTGCTGAGGGTCCGGGGTTCAATCCTCGGTCCCGGCACAGATTTATCTGATTGCCAAACCCTTCCTTCACCTCTGACAATACGTGTATTAATCACAACTTGTGAATGTGAGGAATGCCAGGCCTCCACCGTGGTTCGGATTCCACGTTAAACTGTAGGTCCTCCATTTCGTCTCACAATCACCCTACCATTACACATTAGCGTAAGTGCGTATAACCCGAACGGGTAGTAAGACGCGGTGCTATTAGTAATAATAATAATAATAATAATAATAATAATTCTCTGACAATGATATGGTGATTTGTTCCTAGGGCCAGCTGCTAGGGGGTAGTACTCAGGAGCAGCAGGGACCCATGTCGTTTCAGATCATCCCTCCTCCCGGTACCTACCCCTTGGTAGTGTTCATCAACCCCAAGTCCGGAGGGAGGCAAGGAGCACGCATGCTACGAAAGTTCCAGTACCTACTCAACCCTCGACAGGTACGGTACTATTTAGACATTGGTTTACTGTAAGCAAGCTAACACATCTAGATTATTTACATATGGAAATAGTTTGATAATGATAGAATGCAGCTCACTTATATTTATTATAGGCTAGCTAGCAGAAGTACCGGGTGTTGCCCAGAGCTTCAAACAGATAATTTTTTCATTTTATTTCTTCTGACCCAGTTTTTAATAATAATTTTAAAAAATTAATCGAAAATTTAAAATTCAAGCTTAGACTTTCAAATGTTTTTATACAGGAGCTACTAATTTTAAAATGTTCATCCCTCTGCTTGTGGTAGATATCACACAATGCTCACGACATACAGACAAACAAACCCTTTATTTTGTTAATATTGGCTATCCTCATACAATTCTGCTATCAACATTGTTTAAACCAGTATTTCCCAAACTTTCGTCAGTCACGTATCCCTTTCATGGTCATGACCCAGCCAACTCACTTCTTATAGCTCTTCAGTAAAAAAAAATTCCTGCTATCTTGTAAAGAATAAAGGTTCGTTCCAAATTTTAATACATTTCCAGTGGTAGGCTAGACAAAAATCTAGGTTAATTTGTCTATCAGACTTTTTATCATCAAGAAACGTGATATAATTGATAAAACTCAGTGATATGTAGCGTACCTCTGGGGTACATGCACCACAATTCGGACAACACCGGCTTGGAACCTATCAATCTACTTTACTTTATTATTTTATTCATATAGCTTGTGATGTAAGCATCAGTTTATGATGACTTTTATAAATAAACATATTTGTCCTATTTTGCAATCCACTAAAAAATTCTCCATATCAAAGTAATCGAATATTTTTTTCACCGTTCTTTTGGGTAAAATATATGACCTTGTTTGAAACACAGTGCAGGATATTATAATGATGTGTTTAGCATAGCTCAATTGATGCGGTATTGACACAAGCACTTATTTTCCCAAAGATGAATCTAATATACGTACTAATGTATTGACAAACACATTTTATTCCCTATTAAACTACGGAGTATAAATTGAAACAAGTCCCTTTGTAAAGCTTTATATTCGATTGGCGCATATATTGAGACTATAGTTGGATATTGGTAGGAACACACTTTTTAGAAAATACAAACTTATTATTCTTTTTGCTATCAACATTAATAACTTTTTACTATATTACTAGCGTTATTCTATAAGTATCGATCTTATCTATCAAAGTGACAGCTGCAGATCACATGACCTGACGTGTGAATAAAAGAGAGTAGGTCTAGTAACATCTCTAACTGTCAGATAAGGTTATTTCTATGAAAATTGAACTGTGCTTCAAGCGAACTGTTGGTGTTTCAGATCTATAACCTGGCCAAGAGTGGTCCGATGACAGGTCTCACCATGTTCAAAGACGTCCCGAACTGTCGGGTGATCTGCTGCGGAGGTGATGGCACCGTGGGATGGGTGCTGGAGAATATGGGTAAGAGGGGCTCTTCCTGGAGGGGTTCCTGGAACTTGTCACATCAGGGTCTTGGGAGAGAGAGCTCTGAGTGACGAGAAGGGCTTAGAGACACTTTTGTTTCTCAAATAAACGAGGGGCACAGTATTTATAATATTTGTAACGGTTTCACTGATCCAGTTAATGGGGCAAAACTCTAAGTAAGTCACGATTTCCTAAAATAATTAATATAGCTCTACTATTTAAAATAACTATTTGGGGTGTGCTTAGGTTCAAAAGTCGAGGTCAAAGTCGAAGCCCAAATCTTCTTCGCTTCGACACCCCCAATAGCTCTCGATTCTTTGAAATATTACGAAGAACCAAGAAATCCCTGATATAAATGAAAATATTTTAAATATAACATATTTCAACATACTTTAGCAGGGGTGGACTGGCAGATTCCAAGCGGCCCGGGACTGCAAATATGATGGCCCTTAGCATAATTATATTAATATCTACCACTGAAGCTACGTTTCATTGTAAGTTGAAGTGGTGAGGTGAAGTATTTATATATTTATTATTAGTTAATTTAATCCCGAGGACATTTTCAGCAACATTATCTATGATCAGTTTTTATTTTCTATGAGCAACAATGCTTATAAATACTTGTACAATAGTTGAGTTGTTAGGGCTGTCGTGGCTTCATATGTCTTATAATCTAGCTTAAGACTAGGACAGGCACAACATCCAGTCCCCGGTAGTTAATCTATCACTATAGAAAGGTAAACCCACATTTCACCAAACATAATTTTTCGACCATGCCGGGAATCGAACCCGTAACCCTTAGCTCAGTATACAGTGTGTAGATCACTAAACAGATGATTTTACGGCCGCCTATTTGGCCGCACGGTCTAAGGCGTCACTATCGCAATAGACTAGACTGTCGATGACGAGAAGATCGTTGTTTCCTGAGGGTGTTTTTTTCTAAATGGTTTCCCACTCTCTCTTTCCATGCAAATTTGGGTACACTTCCTCTAAGTTCAACCTTCCTCATCCCTAACCCATCAGCGTAGTTAGTACATACGCGTATAACCCTAAAAGGTAGTAAGGCGCAGTGCTTATAAAAAAGTGTATATATGATTTTACGTTTGTTTATAAAAAAACTCCAAGAAACAAACGGAATGGTTTTAAATTTAATGCCATCATAATGTTCCCAAATTATGTATTCTGGGCTCCTCAGATTTTCTCGTTGGAAGTTTTGATTAGAATTTAATAAGAAAACTAATTTACAATTAAATTAATAAATCTATTTTTAGCGTAAATCATTAGAGTCAGCCCCTGTAATAGTCCTATAGTGATATATAAAACAGCAACTAAACAGTATTCCAACACCGACTAGTGATTTAATAACATCTCTAACTTAAGCATACAATAAGATACGTCATAAAATAATAAAGTATGCTTTGTTTTATTTCTCTATACCTTTCTCTTTATCTATATGCAGCTATGGATAAATATTTTTTATTTATAAGCCCTCCGACTTACTACCTTATTCGCATGTGGAATAATTACGCTAGTGTGTCAGGGATAAAGTAAGTTGAATATAGAGGAAGTGTACCCGAAATTTCACGGAGAAAGAGTATAAAGACATTTGGGAAAACCACCCTCAGTACACCCGACAGGGATTAGAACCCCGTTATCTCCGTTATCCGAAGTATTGGCCATTGCGATAGTGAGGCCTCAGACAAGAGTCCGGAAACTCGCGGGCCGCGTGACAAATAATACATTCACGACCTTAGTTTACTTGGATGATAGTTCATAAAGTTACTAGAAATAGTACCTAATATATCCCTACGCCAACAGCTGACATCTGTCACTTTGGATAGCTGTAATGAAAACATATGGTAATATATTAATGTGATAGTTAGCCACAGTGATTTAGGACAATATTATAGATATATTTATAGAATATATTTATGTAAACATGTTTCTTTAGGCTCGCAACACGCCCCAATTTTGTGAATCTGATCCTTAAACTAGTTTGAGTTTGAGACCACTGCCTTAGACCATGTGGCCACCGAAGCGGGTTATGGAAAAATTAAAAATAGTGTTATGTGGCAACAACAACAACCTCATCTTCGACTTCGACTTTGCCTCGCATTTAAAAAGTGACCTTTAGCACACCCCTAAAAATGATATAATTTGATTGTAACACAATTGCACAAAATTCAAATAGTAGGTCTAGCCAACCCCTATTTGATATTAGCCATACACAAACCTGCCATTGTATTTTCTAAACTCCCTCCATGTCCCAGATTCGGGTTCAAACACAACCTCCTTGGAACAACCTCAGAGTAAGTAGGCCAGGGCTGACTACTTTCGACTAATGCAGAGCCTTTAAATTAGGCATGTGGATTTAAAAGTGAATGTGTAGCCTAATACTTTCGTCAGCTACTTATTCTCCACTTTCTTACGAATGTGACATGAAGTGTCCAGCGGTACTCACATACATAATATAGATTCTGTTCATGATAGGTTTTTACCTGGATGACAATTCAAGAATCATATGTTTAGGTTTTGGGTTGCCAACACTTGTAAAATATCACTGTTTTCTTATAAATGTTAAGTTTTTTAATTACATGTTATATTTTACATTTAAAATAACGTAAACTTAAGTTTTCTTGTACTATTTCATTACTTTTGGTAATTTCTTTTTACCCAATCCGAAACAATATATTTAACATAATCAAAAGTACTTATTCTTCGTTTTGGAATGTTATCTATTCTGTGTAATATAGTGCATACATTAATACCTTTTAATACAGGCATCGTATTTACTTGGAAAAGAGAAAATACTTGTCATTTTATATATATATAAAACAATATTTTATGATTATTTTATCATATTTTGAAATATTTAACTGAATAAAATATTTGTATCCACTGCGTGGGTGCATCATTGTAAAGAACTTGTTTCCGTCACGTTTAATCATAGGGTTTTAATTCATCGGTCGCCATTTTGATGCTATGCTCGTTAGACCTTTTGTGAAGGTGCTGTGAATAATAAAAAAAATTAAGTGGAATAAAACGATAATTAAGATTTGTGCCCGATCTCAAATAAATATATAAATAATATTGGCCTAAATCACTGTAGTTAACTATCAAATTCATACATTACTATACGTTTTCATTACAGCTATCCAAAGTGACAGATGTCAGCTGTTGGCGTAGGGATATATTAGAGACTATTTCTAGTAACTTTTTGAGCTGTCATCCAAGTAAACTAAGGTCGTGAATGTATTACATGTGAGTACCGCTCGACACGTCATGTATTTTAGACCACGAGTCATTCTGGCTCCAGACTAAAGCCTGCACTCATATTCGGAGTAAGCTTAAAAAAAGAGAAACTTATGTTTGTGTTCAATATGTACAGTAATTATCGTTCGGTGACCATCGTCCTTCCAGCCATGGATAGTAGATCATTGCTCATTTTACAGCTGGAGATAAGGCTACAAAGGATTGGTCTATGTTTGTCTATGTTCACGATGTATTTCAGACCGTGTTCAGTTCGAACAGCAGCCCGCTGTAGGTGTCATCCCTTTGGGAACGGGTAATGACCTGGCTCGCTGCTTGCGGAGGGAAGGAGGCTACAAAGGATTGGTCTATGTTTGTCTATGTTCACGATGTATTTCAGACCGTGTGCAGTTCGAACAGCAGCCCGAAACAGCAGCCCGCTGTAGGTGTCATCCCTTTGGGAACGGGTAATGACCTGGCTCGCTGCTTGCGCTGGGGAGGAGGCTACGAAGGAGAATCTTTACCCAAACTGCTCAAAGTAAATAACATATTGCTTAGTCTCTAGTAGGAATATCAAAATATTCTGTTTACTGTAATGTTTTGATTAAAACAATCTTTTAGAAGACAAGCCATACCATTTCACGGTTAACACCTACCTTACATAGTTAATATTGCTTTAACATTTAATTGTGATGCGGCTTTATATAGTTTTCATTTTGGAAAAAAAAGAAAGAAAAAAGAAAAAAATTGAATCCACCAGTTTTCATTATTATTATTATTATTTAGCACTGCGTCTTACTAATCGTTCGGGTTATACGCTTAAGTACTAATTACACTGATGGATTAGGAATTGTGAAGGTTGAATTTAGAGGAAGTGAACCCACATTTGCGTAGAGGGAGAGTAGAAAACCATTTAGGAACC
>CABFWB010000577.1:119371-189020 GCA_902151455.1 Timema bartmani
CCCCCCCAGTTCACCCGACCGAGATTCGAACCTCGATCTCCCCGTCCTCGGTGGTCTGGCTCAACACGACTGGCGCGTTAGCCAACTACGCCACCGAGGCGGGTGAATCCACCACTTGAATGTTTTTACCATTCTCATTTTCTTTTCACGCAATTGGGGTGGTTTACACTAAATTATACCTTCTTCGTTTGTGTAATTTAATACATGCAAATGAAACAGTAATTATTTTTATCAGCGCGTCTTACTACCCGTTCAGGCTATACGCTTATATACTAACCTAATTAAGCTACAGATTTTAGGGATGAGGAAGGCTACATTTAGAGAAAGCGTACTCTCATTGGTGTGGAGTGAGTGTGAAAAACAATTTTGGATTAACCACCTTAAGTACACCTGATCGAGATTCTAGCCTCAATCTCCCCGTCATCGGCAATCTAGTCCACTGCGATAGTGACGCCTTAAGCCGTGTGGACACAGAGGTGGTCCTAGAACCGTAACTAAACGTGGATCAATATATAGGTTATTCAGATATCTAGGCAAAATATTATACAGGTTGTGGGAGAAGGGGGGTAATTAACTTGGTGTCAGTGACGCCGAGTGGCGGTGCTACTAGACGTCAAATTATTTGGACCTGTATGTACAGCACCCGACAGATAGGCACTTCATCAAACTTCCGTCCAATTTTCATAGAACTACATACATAAAAGTCATTAGAGATACTTTTGCGTGTTTATTATTCAAGTGTCTTACAATATGCAGCTGAATCTGTGATCTAGTGGTCAGAGTTCCTGGTCACAGATCCAGAGGTCCTGGCCACAGATCCAGAGGTCCTGGGGTCTGATCCCCGCAGCTTCCAAAATTTATATGTGAAGCAGTGGGTCTGAAACGGGTTCAAACTCAGCCCCATGAGGACAAATGAGGAGTTACTTGAATAAAGAAGTAGCAGCTCCAGTCTCGAAAACAGGGATTAAAGTCCGGGAGAAATCGTTGTGCTGACCACATGACACCACCTACCCGCAAACGTTGGCACTATTACCGCTAGTGGCAGCGATATAGTTCGCTTGCAGGCTCACACAATGAAGTTTTTATAGTAAAATGTTATCATTGTTTACCTCGATAAAATAAATAGAAGGCATACGCTTTTACAAATTACTCACACATATCTAGCGCAGCTTGGAAGATCTTAATTATCTTTATTACAGATACAGCCGTATCAGATGTCGTATTGGTAATTTTTGGAAAAAGACACCTGAACACGGGAATTGACAATTTCGATCTCACAAGCTTCGCTAGTCATTTTCTTTCTTATATATAAAATTTGATAAGCCCATTTCCGGTAATTGAAATATATAACAAATGGCTAAACAAATTTTGACAAACGATTTCTCATTTTAAAGCTTAGGGGTCCAGGATGTCGGAAAAAAATAGTAGCTTAAAACTAAAACCCAATTTTTCTAGCGAATTTTATATCTTTCCCTTCTGTGTGCTTAGGGGCTCATCCGTACCATATATAATAGAGTATCTGTATAATAATTCTTTGTTTACATCACCATGGAAACCATGACTTGTATATAGTTGTACATCGGTAAATATAAAATACTGTATTTCTCTTTGGCTAAAAAATAATATCAGCTCAATTCTTAATTGAGTGGTTTTGTTCAACGAATAGATAGAACTGGGAGAGGGGTCGTTTTTAAGTTCTCATCGTGGCATGAAGGGGGAGGGGGGGAATGTACGTTTTGATTCTAATTAAACACTGAAATATAAATATCTATGTAAAATTGATAGCTTTTGACGAGTAAACTTTTAACTAGAAAGTCGAGGGCTTATTAGAGCCTATATAGAACCATTTCTCTATGATAGAACTTTTCTCAATAAAAGTTTGTGATATATTTTAGTGCAATAATCTGAAGCCATCGCTGCATCGAGCCCCTAATGTATAATTAATTGTACAAGTGTATGCTTTCTCCATGTTATTCACTTTCATGTACAATGTCATTACTTTGTATTAGAGGTGTACCGATTCAGTCAAACCTATTACCGATTGTTTAAAATAATTGTTTATACTACGATTATTTACACTGACTAGTCTTGATTATCGATTATTTATTAATAACTATTGGGAATTTTCTTAAGGGAAAAATAACAGTTAATGTAATTAATACAAAAAGATTTTATTTAAAAATCAACAATTAAAGCTTTGATAATCTTAATTTTTGATTAATCGTTGCATAACCGGTGATTTATTTTTGCATAACCAGTGAAAGTTGGAACTAGATTGTTAGTTTTATCAACGGTAGGGACTTATATTTGATTAATTGCCGATGCACTAATAATCACCCGATAACGATTCATCGGTATTCGCATCGGTACACCCCTACTTTGTACAAATGGCAGCTAATGTCACACCCGAGTCGTCGGTGGCTGTGGTATCAATTATAGCTCAGTAGTTAGCCGATAATCTCCACACGTCCATCACAGACTTTGTCTTAAACTTTGATTGAAGAATAGCCTTGATCATGGGATGATTCCTGGTTAGCTCAGTGGTAGAGCATTAGAGCACCAATGGAAGAGTCCATGAATCGATTCCCATGTCAAAGTGTCATTTTAAAAAAATTAAAAATATATGTTTGTATTTTATAAAATCACTTTCCAACCAGAATCGAACTAAACACACAAAGTTGATTAAAGATCTTCTGACGAAACGAGGTGTGTGCTCTTTTCAGAAGGTAGAGAGGTCGACGCCGGTGATGATGGACCGTTGGCTGATCGAGGTCTCCGAACAGAAGGATGATGGAGCACCACCGGGTGACCCTGTCCCTTATAACATTATCAACAACTACTTCTCTGTCGGCGTGGTGAGTTCGACAAGTTCAACCTCGCACTTCATTAATATCCGTGTCCCCATACACACGGACCTGTGGGGGTGGACTAGGTCACTGGGAGATTTCCCGGTGGGACCGTTTGGTTTGGTGCCGTCACAAAGACGTTGAACTTAAGGTGCGGCAGAAGGGATCACGATTCACGATCACTAATTTAACAGTTTTTATACCATTACATTTTTTTGGCAAATACAAATCAAATATTTTTCCAGTAGCAACATAGAGTTTAGTTTTCTGAACATGCTAATATCAACAGATCTTGAATATCTGTCAAGGATGTACTGGAATTTTGTCAAAACTTGTTCTCTTTGTTTAAAAAGTTTTGATAAAAATTCTAGGACTCCCTTGACAGATATGCAAGATCTTTTGATATTAACGTGTGCAGAATATTAAACCCTATATTGCTACTGGAGAAATATTTGATTTATTTTGGTCAAAAAATTGCGATTCTATAAAAACTGTAAAAATACTTTCGCTCCCCTCGGCCGCACCTTAAATAAAGCTAGCCATTCAATTCTAAATGTTTGTTAGGATTAAATATTTATCAAAGGTTCTAATGAGTCAGTTTGAGTGAATAATGACTATTAACTATCTTTATAATCTACACGTGTTGTTGGTTGAAGGTCGTTTCACAAGTTTAAATATTTAAAAACAAATAGACTCCCGGCTATTGTTTAACAGTTTAGGAGAATTTTTGCTCATGTCAGTAGAAAACAGAAGCTGATATTTTAATCAAAGTAATCAAAAGTTTGAAAAAAAGTCTTCGAGATTAAATCTACCAATATCAAAATATAAAAACTCTACCTGAACCCTTCACTTCACACTGAAAAATAGCTTTAAGTTGTATTTATGAATGTATGCTAAGGTGGGAGTGTAGGGGACGCGAGGATAGGTGAGTGTTTTTGCAGTTTTTATAGAAAAAAAATTTAAGTCAAAATAAATAAAATATTACTTTAATAGACACATGGAGTTTAATTTTCTTCACATGGTGACCTAAGCAGTTATTGAATATCTGTCTATGAGCCTAGCGACAATAGATATGACAAACTTTATAAAGGAAGAGAAATATTGTCATTAAATTCTAAGATATTCAACAACTGTTGGTATAACCATATGAATAAAATTAAAAATAAATGTTTCTACTGGAGAAATATTTGATTTATTTTGACAAAAATGTTTTGATTTAAAAACTGGAAAAACACTTACCTTTTTCTCGCTTCCCCTAAAATCTACATCCCCACCTTAAGGACCATCATACTTGATGTTTTGGGCTGCTTGGAACCTGCCAGTTCCCCCTGACTCAGGCCTTCCGCTTATGGAAGGCCCACTTAGTTTGGTACTAAATTCAGATCAGTAGGCCTACAAGTTGAGGGATAAAACTATTACTACCCACCTCGGTGGCCGCATGGTTTAAGGCGATACTCACGTAGTAGACTAGACTTCCGATGGCGGGGAGATCGTGGTTCGAATCTTGGTTGGGTGTACGGAGGATGATTTTCCAAAACAGTTTTCCACTCTTCCTCCCTGCAAATGTGGTAACATTTCCTCTAATCCCTAAAACCATTACCGTATTTAGTACACAAGCTTATAAATCTGAACGTGTAATTAGACTCGATGCTAAAAAAAAAGTGTTCCCAATAATTTGTAGGGCATACGTGAAGACATTCAGCAGAGGGGTGGGTGGAGGGCCATAAATGATTAAGAAATGTATCTAGATAGAAAGAAATGGAAGAGAATCACAAATTGTACCCAGTTCGCTGGAACAATAAACTGATACTGATAATGACGTGTGTTCATTTGATTCACCAGATGTGTTCAAATGTTCAAGGACGCGGCCATCTGCGTGAAGTTTCATCTGGAACGAGAGAAGTGCCCCGAGAAGTTCAACAGCAGGATGAAGAACAAGTTGTGGTATTTCGAATTCGCCACGTCGGAGCAGTTCGCCGCTTCCTGCAAGAACCTTCACGAAGACCTCGATATCATGGTGAGGACGGCATTGCGTGGAGGACCGAACACTTGTGGAGATATGCGATACTGTTGAAGTAAAATATACATATATAAACATTCAACGACAGTACGGTATGAGCAGAGCTGTAACCACCGGATATATATATATATATATATATGGGAGGAGAAGGGTGGGGACAGTTCTGACGCTACTCTTGCAATAGACTAGACTCCTGATGACGTGGAATCTTGGTTCGATCCCGATCGGGTGTACTAAGGGTGTTTTTTTTTCATAATTGGTTTTACATGTCCCCTCCATGCAAATGTGGATACAATTCCTTTAAATTCAACCATTCTCATCCCTAGCCCATTAACTTAATTTGTACATAAGTGTATAAGCCGAATAGAGACGCGGTGCTATATACACAAAATAGATGGCTAGGAATTTTTCTTAATATTGAATCCCTCTTGAAGTAATTTAATTTAAATTTTAAATTTTTCTTTTAAAAAACATGTAGTTACAGGTAATACGAATTGTTTAAGACTTCAAGCTTAGGCTTTAAGTAGAAATACAATTATGCATTACTAATACTTCCGGAGTTAGGGGGTTGAATCGCTAAAACACACTCCCTTGCTACGTCTCTGACTCTTTTATGACGTGAGGGTTCCCTTTATAATAATAATAATAATAATAATAATAATAATAATAATAATATTGCACCTGTTGGCTACATCATTCTTATCCCAGTAGTGAGAAGATTAGCCAGTACTAATGTACCGTTGCCCAGGGGATGCCCAAATGTACTAATCGTACATCCTTTCTATGGAGTTTCTTTCCATGTGCCGATGAGATGAGGTGAAGGTGAAAGTGAATGTGAGGTTATAAAACCAGTGGAGACATTTCAATGCGCGATACGGCTAGTTTTTAGTCTTGGTAGCTCGCGAAACAATTCGATATGTTGAAAAGAGCTCTCAATCTCAATAAGTTTGGTGACCTCTGGTTTAGACTATCATCAATCTGAACCCAACTCGCCAATATATAAGTCATCGCGGAACAAAAGTGGAGAGAACTTCCAATACTTGACTGTCATCTTCTTGAACTTTTCCTCCCTTGGTCTTCATCAGGAAGGTGTACTTAACTGCGCATGTGCAGACAAGACCCTAGATAGGGCTACTTTACCAACATATGATCAAGGGTGTTGAGGTATCGAGCTTTAAATTATTCAGGTTGGGACCCTCGAATATTAAAACTTATTTTATAAAGCTCTAATATTGCTTACTAGGGTTTCATCCCAAACAAAAGGAAAAACATGACAACCAGAGCCCAGACCATTGATTTAATACTCAACTGAATGTCTGAACGTTATACAATGAGTGCAATATAACCAACACTATTAATAATTACATTAATTAGTTACCATTTTTATTATCTGTTTCCCCTTATATTTATCATTTTTTACAAGTTTTAGATTCGAGTTCGGGATTCGGGATTCTCAGGTAAAATTAAGGTTAGTATTCGTAAAATAGTGGACCCCTAAGCGACTTTTAATATCTAATTACTGTTTCTGAAAAATACTGTATTATATTCTGGTGATAGCAGGTTGGATAGTAGTCTTCGGAGATCACTATAAGGGAAATTACCCAAATGTCGTCTCCTTTTTTGTTTATCTGAATTTCACAGAAAGTATGGAAACAATTTTTTTTTTTACTAATCAGTTACATTCTAATAACAATGTATTTATAATTTCTTGAACGTAAATTGAAAAAAATAAAGTTAGTGGTATGTTTTTAATATTTTTATAAATACGTACGAAGAACGATATTAGGGTTATATTGCTCTTAATATCGCCCCCTCTTTCAACCTCTACAAAAAGGCATGAAGCATCACAAATAACTAGCGTAACTAAGTAATACTCTGTTTATTTAGCTATGTAAATATTCAAATAGATTCATAAAGCTATCCATCAAAACAAATCTCACAAATAAATGTTTTTATATTGCTGTTATAGCCGCAACATACAGTATGACCCGACCGATGACGCTTTGTACACTGAAGCCATTTCTCACCATATTTGTCATTGGAGAACCATTTATCACTCACAAAACACTGAGCATCTTCATCATTTTCACTGTCTTCATCTTCCGTTTCTACAAAACTCAGGTGGTCATCTTCGTCTTCTGATAATGATGAGGAAACCTTGCTCCGTTTAACGCAACTTTTCTGTGGTCCTAGTTTACCCCTCTTACCTCGCTTTCCTCTCTGAGAAGTTGACGGATTTGGTAGCGTAGTCCTTGATTTATTTTGTAATGCAAATTGTCTTTTCTAGCCTATCTCTCGATTCTTTTTTTTCATTGGCTCCTTTTCGAGCACGATCATCCATTACTTTTTTTTTGTGGTGATCCTGTCACAAGAACTGCAGCACCCTGGCGAGAAATCTGGTCAGCAGTTTTGTTGTTTTGTATTGTTGGAACGGGATTTATTTCTGCTGGTAAAGTGAAAGGAGGGTCACCGTTGTTGTTCTCTTTTTCCTGTAGATCTTTTGAAATGAATTCATGATCTTGGAAAACATTTATATTCATGGAAAAAAGCCAGTTTTCCTGAATCCATTTACTGCTACTTCTACTGTAGCTGATTTCACTTAAGCTTTCTCCATTAGGTTAGCAATTTGATAGCTTGTTACTACTCGACCAGGGTTGTTTTTAAGCCAATTCTAAATTTCTTGGGAGCAATATGTTTTGAACGGATTCATGAAAGCCACATCTAACGGCTGCTTACGGTGTGTACAATGCGGTGGTAGGCACACAATTGCCACTCCGCTAGCTCGAGCCATATCTATAACGTCTGGGTTTCTAACATGTGTGTAATGCCCATCTAATACAAGAACCACAGTGTCGGTAAGGGAGGATTTCACAGTAGCAATGAGATGTGTGAGCCACTTGGTAAAACTGTCCGCTTGTATCCATACAATCATGTGAGTGGCACCAATTGTTCCAGGGGGAGCTCCATCTAGTAGCTCTTTCTTCATATTCTTACGAGGGAACACCATTAACGCGGGAACAAACATTCCAGAGGCACTCATACACGTGACCACTGTCACAAGAGCACCCCTTTCAACGGATGATAATGATGACACTTGTCTCTTACCCTTCAATGCCACAACTTTGCTTGTTTTGTGTTGAACGACAGTGAGTCCAGTTTCATCAACATTGAACAACCTATTGGGTGAAAAATTAATTTTTTGCATTTTGGGTTCAAACACATCAAAAAACTTTGATACTTTTTCGGGCGTGAAACCCTCCACTCTGGAAAAACTGGTTGGTTGAGGCTTTAGAAGAATTAACTGAAGATGTCTTTTAAAAAATCGTGAAAGCCATTTCTCTCCTGCTGCCTCTTTTTCGTTAGAAAATGGGTGTGACAGTTTGTTTTTCATGGCTATTTGGAATGACATGCGCCTTATGTCCCTTGTCGTTAAGCTAAATAAATGTTTCTCCATAATTAAACAATATTTCACCAACTCATCTTAAATTCAAAGTTCTCTTAATTTTTTGGGGGAGCTAATCCATATATTAAATACGCTAATATAATAGGAATGAGTAAGAGGGAATTTAAAGGAAGTATACCTGAATTGACGTGGATAGAAAGTGGTAAACAATTTAGTAAAAAAAAACCCAAAGTACACCCAACCTTGGTTCGAACCCTGATCTCACCTTCACCGGCAAATCAGTCCCTTACGAGAGTGACGCGCTAAACCATCTGTATAACCGCCTCGGTGGCGTAGTTGACTAACGCACTAGTTTCGTGTTAACTAGACTGCCGAGGACGGGGAGATCGAGGTTCGAATCTCGGCCGGGTGAACTGGGGGTGGTTTTTCCTAAATAGTTTTCCATTCTCTCTCCACGTAAATGCGGGTTCACTTCCTCTAAATTCAACCTTCATAATTCTTAACCCATTATCGTAACTGGTACTTAAGCGTATAACTCAAACGGGTAGTAAGACGCGGTGCTAAATAAATAATAAATAAAACTAAAACATGTGACCAACAATGTGGGTTTCTCTTATCTTTCAACGACTCTTGTAGGGAAGGCTTATCAGAAACTATAGTTAAATGTTTCTTCGTTCTAGTGCGACGGTGTCTCTCTTGAGCTGGCCAATGGGCAGGCCCTCCAAGGGATAGCTCTACTGAACATCCCGTACATCCACGGCGGCTCCAACCTCTGGGGAGAGAACCACAACAAGAAGAAGATTTTCAGCGCTCCCAGCCGCATCAACATCCGCAAGAAGGAGCGAGAGAAGGAACTATCGACAAGCAGCTTCAACTCCGTGGACCTGAACGCGGCGATACAGGGTGAGCGTGGGGAAGTATCGGGGCTGTTTTCAGAGGGAGACACTGCTTGATGAGACTGTACTTGTAATTGGTTACTTGAGTGCTGTTTTCACGAGAAGTCACTGCTTCAACACCACGTAACAATTAAACTTTACAAACAGTACATTAAAACTAGACCAAAACTAAAACTACACTAACACTAAAATTACCCGCTTCGGTATTCGAATCGTCGGAGGCGGTGATTTTCAATCTGAGTGCCGCGGGAGTTTGGGAGATTATAGAAAAAAATCGAGAAAAAAATTAAGGAATAGAAAAAAATCTTTTTAAATCCATACTCAACATTATATAAGTTTAATAACACAATTATTAGAATTTAAGCTATTAAGTTTTTAAACTCAATATTATTACTCGTTATTTTAATGATACTATTTATCTTTAAAAAACTTATGGCTTGTCGTGAAAGTTTTATCACTTTGTTCAGTGGTGTGCTGTGAGTTGAAAAAGGTTTAAAATCGCTTATCTAAGGCATCATTCTCACAATAGACTAAACTGTCAGTGACGAGGAGGTTGGGGTTCTAATCTCGGTCGCGTGTACTGAGAATGGTTTTTCTTAAATGGTTCTCCACTCTACATTCACTCAAATGCGGGTACACCTCCCCTTAGCTCAACCTTCTTTATCTCTAGCACATTAGCGTAATTAATACATACACTTATAAACCGAACGGGTAGCAAGACGCGGTGCTATAAAAACACACTATAACTAC
The DNA here is from genome assembly GCA_902151455.1 of Timema bartmani. Classification (NCBI taxonomy): domain Eukaryota; kingdom Metazoa; phylum Arthropoda; class Insecta; order Phasmatodea; family Timematidae; genus Timema; species Timema bartmani. Next base: position 129,287 of record CABFWB010000577.1, read on the forward strand.
ACTTACATTAAAACTACACTAACGTTAAAACTCTACTAGCATTAAAACTATACTAACATCGAAACTACAGTGACACTAAACCTACATTAACACTAAAATTACACTAACTCTATAACTACAGTGACACTAAACTTACACTAACATTAAAACTACACTAACACCGAAACTACAGTGACACTAAACCTACACTAACATTAAAATACACTAACACTATAGCTACAGGGACACTAAACCTACACTAGCATTAAAACTACACTAACACCGAAACTACAGTGATATTAAACCTACACTAACATTAAAATACACTAACACTATAACTACAGTGACACTAAACATACACTAACATTAAAACTAAACTAACACTAAAATTACACTAACACTATAACTACACTAAGACTAAAATTTCACTAACACTCTAGTATAACTTAAATAACGCCTAGTCTCGTTCTTTCATACCATCCTTATATTTTGAGAGTTTATCGTTTGTTTCGTAACCAAAGGTTTGCTAATCACTGTCCTAGAATCCTAGGACGTGATTTTGTACCCTGGTAGACGATGTGAGGGTGTGTCGTGTTTTGCAGATATAGGAGATAAGTTGATCGAGGTGATCGGCCTGGAGAACTGCCTGCACATGGGGCAGGTGCGGACGGGCCTGAGGGCGTCGGGCCGAAGACTGGCCCAGTGTTCCTCCGTGGTCATTCGCACGAGGAAGAGGTTCCCCATGCAGATCGACGGGGAGCCGTGGATGCAGCCTCCCTGCACGGTTAGTCTTACTCACTACACACTCAATATAACCTCTGAGGGAACTGCAGGTCCTATGGAGATAAGCTTTATCTTCGCTCTCTCTCTCTCTCTCGGTTAACTGTTGTCAAATCCTCTCACTTTCCGTTTGGTCGGAAGGTGGTGTGCTGCGATAAGAAGGAGTTACTGGCAACATCGACGAACCAGCGTTGCAAAATGTATTTTATATAGAAGGGAAGATTTACCACACGTAAACATGAGAGTAACAACGCTGTTTCCCACTAGTTACCATACAGTTATCTCAGAGATGATCTTAGAGATTATATTTAGTAGTAGTAGTAGTAGTAGTAGTAGTAGTAGTAGTAGTAGTAGTAGTAGTAGTAGTAGTAGTAGTAGTAGTAGTAGTAGTAGTAGTAGTAGTAGTAGTAGTAGTAGTAGTAGTAGTAGTAGTAGTAGTAGTAGTAGTAGTAGTAGTAGTAGTAGTAGTAGTAGTAGTAGTAGTAGTAGTAGTAGTAGTAGTAGTAGTAGTAGTAGTAGTAGTAGTAGTAGTAGTAGTAGTAGTAGTAGTAGTAGTAGTAGTAGTAGTAGTAGTAGTAGTAGTAGTAGTAGTAGTAGTAGTAGTAGTAGTAGTAGTAGTAGTAGTAGTAGTAGTAGTAGTAGTAGTAGTAGTAGTAGTAGTAGTAGTAGTAGTAGTAGTAGTAGTAGTAGTAGTAGTAGTAGTAGTAGTAGTAGTAGTAGTAGTAGTAGTAGTAGTAGTAGTAGTAGTAGTAGTAGTAGTAGTAGTAGTAGTAGTAGTAGTAGTAGTAGTAGTAGTAGTAGTAGTAGTAGTAGTAGTAGTAGTAGTAGTAGTAGTAGTAGTAGTAGTAGTAGTAGTAGTAGTAGTAGTAGTAGTAGTAGTAGTAGTAGTAGTAGTAGTAGTAGTAGTAGTAGTAGTAGTAGTAGTAGTAGTAGTAGTAGTAGTAGTAGTAGTAGTAGTAGTAGTAGTAGTAGTAGTAGTAGTAGTAGTAGTAGTAGTAGTAGTAGTAGTAGTAGTAGTAGTAGTAGTAGTAGTAGTAGTAGTAGTAGTAGTAGTAGTAGTAGTAGTAGTAGTAGTAGTAGTAGTAGTAGTAGTAGTAGTAGTAGTAGTAGTAGTAGTAGTAGTAGTAGTAGTAGTAGTAGTAGTAGTAGTAGTAGTAGTAGTAGTAGTAGTAGTAGTAGTAGTAGTAGTAGTATTTTATTCATTGAATCAGTAGTACATATTTTTAATCATTAAACATGGTCCATCTAAGCACAATGTGTTTGTCAGCTGGTGCCTCACCATAAATGTCATACATGTAATAGTGTAAATATGTAATAAATACATTTCATTCCTTTAGGTCTATTCTTACAACTAACATAATTCTAATACTTAATTTAGTTCCTTAAATATATTACATTCTATATTTTAATATTCGAAAACCAGTCTCGAGTCCATTTCATAGCTTATTTGTCATATTAGTCATTCTAGTATTATTATTTTAATAAGTCTGTGAGCCAATCAGCCATTTTTTTATTTATCTTTTTACGTTTTATATTTTATCTATTCCCAAAAGGGTATCCGGTATCATGTTAAAAAGTGTTGGTATTATTATTTTCATGTGTTTTTTCCGTATTTATTTATATATAAAGGTATTTTCTACTGTCGTTTTCTGGCGTTGTGACTGTGAGCCTGTCTTACTTTATATGTTTCTGAGTAGTAGTACTGAACTATATTTTATAGTTATACATGTTTTTTACTGTCAATGGTTTCCACTCCTTGTTCATGACTTTGGTACTATTTTTGTTTTCACTCATTATTTTAAGAACTTTAATCTGAATATTTATTAATTGATTTAAATATAGATCACTTGTCTTTACCCAGGAAGTAATACCATAGGCTAGATGTGATTCTATTAGCGCACTATACACTATTTTTGGAACATTAAATGTAACATTGTTTTAGTATACATATATTAACCATTCCCGCTCTTAGCTTCCTACTCATTATGTCTATGTGAGTATTCCATTTCATATGAGAATCAATCAATAGCCCAAGATAGTTATATGTCTTAATTTGCGTAGATGTTGAACAATTACACGGTTTTATATTATGTAGACAATCTAAGCTATGAACTTTTATATCTAATGTATACTTTATAACATGCGGTAGTCTGATATGCATTGTTTGAGTTTTTTTAATGTTGATTATTAATTTATTATCGTGAGTCCAGTTTTGTGTCCTATTAAAGCAACATTTGTTTAGCGCTATCTACATTTTTGTGCACAGAATACAGCATTGTGTCTTCAGCATACATAAATATACCGCAGTTCTGTATACATTTTGACATTGTTCTTTTATAGATTAATTATAGTAATGGCCCAAGAATAGAGCCTTGTTGTACTCCTATATTTATACCCAATTCTTCACTTTCTTTATTATTTATTTTAACTATTATTTTCCTATTTGTTAAGTAATCTTTAAACTATTCATAAATATTACCTCTGAAACCAATTTTACAAAGTAATTCTAGTAAAATATCTTTATCTAATGTATCAAACACTTTTGACATGTCTATAAATGATATAGCTATGTGTTTGTTTCTGTTTAATTTCTCATGCATTTGGTTAGTAAAAGTGTGTAAAAGTATTTCCATACCTTTGGTTTTTTTGGAATCAGTATTGTTTTTGGTCAATTATTTTATATTTATCTAAATAATTTATCAAGTAGTTGGCAACGTATCTTTCCATTATTTTGTCTAAAACTGTTAGAATTGCTATAGGACTAATTTCCATAATCTAAGTGCTTCCCTTTTTTTATAAATTGGTCTAATAATTGCGATTTTAGGTTTTTGCGGCATTACACCCTGTTGTATACTTAAATTAATTAATTTTGCTATCAACGGGGTAATTTGGCTGTTGATGGTTTTCAAGTCTTTAATTCTGATTTTATCTTTTTCCTTGGCTTTTATTTATATCTAATTTATCAATAATGTACTTTATTTTGGAACATGTAGCACTAGGTATAAACATACTTTGATTTTGGTAATCGTTTCGATTATTCGTTTTGTCTAGTTGCATATTGCAAGTATGTTGTAGTTGTGTGACTTGGTTTTTGAATATTTCACAAAAATTATTTGCTATATTTTAAATTTTTTCAATTTTGCCTAAATGTATATTTATTACTTCATTAAGTATCATTTATTTCATACCGTGTTTTCTTAATATAACTACTCACTTTGTTTAATTCAGTTTGATAATATATTTTTTTTTCCTAAAAATTAATTTATTGACAAAGTTTTTTTTTCTTTGGTATTCTATTTTATAGGCATTTGCAGATTGGGCAACTTTTCCACTTCCTAAATAATTTATCTCTGTGGTGCATTTCTCCGACCAAATCTGGTATTATCCCATCTTTTGTATGCGTTTTCCAACAGGATTATATTTATATTTGGAGCTATCATATATGCCATTAAATATCTCAGCAATGTTTGCATATAATGATTCAACATTTTCTTGATTTTGTAACTCATTCTAATTGACGTTTCCAAGTTTAAATTTAACTAAATTCTCATCAAGTTTATCCAATAAAATAGAGCTATTATTAATTTTACTATAAAAATCATTATTTTGGTTGGATTCAATTTCTAATGCTACTATACAATGATCAGTAATTTTAGTCTTTATTATACTGCTTGTTATTTGTCTGGTTGTTCGAACATATATGTGATCCAGACACGATTTAACCACCCTACTTTCCAATATTTCTTCCCTTGTAACTTTATTAATTGTACATTCTAAGCCATGAGAAGCAAGCATATTGTTATAACTTTCTATTGTGATGTCATTTGCATCTAATATGTTTATATTTATATCACCTAGTAGTAATAGTAGTAGTAGTCGGGTCTGACCCCCTTTTTCCAGTCAGTAAGTTGCCTGACTACTGATCTAAAAGGACTGGTTGTGCAACTCAGCTTGGGCCACAAGTTTATAATTTAGTAATTGGTTTTATCTCCAATCATTAAGTGTTTTATAAAGTATTTACATTTAAATACAAAGCTTATTAACGAATTAAACTATAGGGTAGGGATGAGGAGGGCATTTATAGTAAATGTACCCCCATTAGCGTGAAGAGAAGGTGGTAAAACCACCTCTATTGAACCCGACCGAGATCCAAAACTCGACCTTCCTTCACCGCCAAACTAGGAAATCTCGAACCCGGCACCTTTTACCGTGGGAGCACCAGTAAGGGTAAATTATCACTTTGTAGTATGGCTGATGGGTTAGTTTTAGACCCCAGTTAGGGGAACGTATAAAAAATATATTACAATTTCATGTGTATAGTAGAATAGGGAAAATCACGTAGCTGCAATAATATATCCATCCCTTTCCCAACTTTTATTCCTAAAAATAGGAAATTAAGTTGTATATTCGTAGCACCATCATTCATTTGAATATCCACACAATGAAGCCACACAAGAGTTCATATTATACTCCAAATGTAACAAATAAATCTGTATTCGCTATCATGTTTATTGCCCGAGCAGCCTGGATATTGATCATTGATGATTGATTTAATCAATGTAAAGATAATAAAAGGTATCGCCAGATAAATACATCTGACTGTCTGAGCATGGGACGTCACTCAATCCACAAGCCAGCGCATCACATACACAAAGCTATAATTATGGAATAAAAACCAAGTTGTGTAAAATCAATTCACATTTTGGAACTTTAAATATTAGATAAACCTTTAAAATCCACACCAATGTCTAATAAACTTCATTACTCTACCTATTAAATAAATATGTATTTGTGTTTTTTTATTATTAAAATATAACTGCTGTGTACTGGGTGACGTAAGCAATGACATAATCAAATTCCTCAAAGAGGTGCTATTCCCTTTACATTGTATTTAATTATCATATACTTGATAGAAAGAAACTAATGCAGCGGTGATCGCGGGGAAGGAAGGGAAGATATCAGTAACCTTGGTAACGCTATTGTATACAAATGATACAGAAAGCTTATGAAGCGAGTTCTCCGTTTTAACGTGGATGTTCAATTATTTTCTTGGCCGTGATCGGGTCTCCTTAATCGTCCGTAACGACAGTCCTTAGGAAAGTTAGCGTTGACACAACTTCTACGAATTTCGGACTTAAGTATCGGGACTTTGTGAACAAAGTATTCTGTTACTGTGGGGTCGATATGGACCTTACGGATCAGGACTCTATGGATATATCTGTTACCATGGAGTTGATATGGACCTTACGGATCAGGACTCTAATGGATATATTTGTTACCGTGTGGTCTATATGGACCTTACGGATCAGGGTTCTATGGATATATCTGTTACCGTGGGGTTGATATGGACCTTACGGATCAGGACTCTATGGATGTATCTGTTACCGTGGGGTCGATATGGACCTTACTGATCAATCCTATGTGGACAGATTTGTTACCATATTGTCGATCTCTCATTACGGACTATGTACCTTATGGATACGGTGAATGTATATGGGGCTTTAAGGTTTCGTCCATTCTGGTGACGTCACAAGCATCCATCCTTGGGTCGGCCCTCTAATCATTCTGGTCTCCTTGCAGATCAACATCACCCACAAGAACCAAGTCCCGATGCTGATGGCGCCTCCTGCAGAGAAAGGTCGTAGCTTCTTCAGTTTCCTCAAGAAATGAAGTGAAATCGACACAACTTAGGGGATGTTCATTACTTGGTGACACCAACATTGTTTGTATCTTGTATTACTCTGATTAGAGATGGTCAACTATTTAGACTCGAGGCTAGCACACCCTACTCTGCGACTGACACTGGCCGGATAAGATGTTATACCCAAACTTGGGTTCGTCAGATGTATTTGCTATACGAGTTCAAGCTCATGATTAGAATTTTGTAGTGTATACATATTTTTTGTCTATTCATTTAGCATTGCGTCTTACCACCCGTTCGGGTTATACGAATATGGTTTAATTTAGATGTAATATACCCGCATTTGCGTGGAGAAATAAATAGTGTAAAACAATTTTGGAGAAAAAAAAAAGATCTCCCCGTCATCGGCAGTCCAGCTTGTTGAGATAATGATGCCCTAGACCATGCGGCCACCGAGTAGGTTTTTGTAATTATTAAGAATAGAGAGGGACGTTATCAGTGACCTGTCGTGTAGTGTAGTGTAGTGTTTCCAGGGTAAGCAGAGCTTATTAAAACTACACCTGTGATATGTTCTCCACACTGTCCGCATTTGACCAATCCAATCTTGCATAGGATCTGCTCACTTGGGGATGTATGTTCGTCGATATATGACCAATTAGTGATGAGAACAATAATTCACAGGTACCGTACAGTTTAAACTACACCCTGATTTTGGTTAGAAAAAAAAGTTAATGAAATTCAAAGATGTTTCTTTGCGGTTAATATTTTACTATATTATTTGTGATAGAATAAAGAGCAATGCAATTATATTTTGTAATTACGGTTGTAACCGCATCTAAATATATATTTTAAATTGAAAAATTACACCTTGACACGGGAATCGAACCCGGGACCTTTAACTTAGTGCGTCAAAGCTCTAACCACTCAGCTATCCACGAGATGATTCTTGGTATTCTCACCTGTTATTTAAGTGGCACATTAGTCGTAAAAGTTTCGCCATCCCTGAGCTATATATTAAACCAGTTCGATCTACTCCACTAAAATGTAACATAAAATAAGATACAAACAGTCTTGGTTTGATCACTAAAACTATTAAAAATATTACGCTTTCAAACTCTACAAACGAAGAATATTAGAATATTATTTCTTTTAAGATGTTATATTGATAAATTGCATTAGCAAGTTTTTATACAATTATGACTTTGAAAGAAATTATTATAAAATAAATTACATTATCTTACTTATCTGGAAGGTATTAAAATATCTTAAGATGGAAGAGAAATCTTAGACACCAAATAAATACTAGATATGTAAAAAAATACAAAATAAAGTAGAATTTCTTAGATGTGTACAGTTTGCAAAATGAATTTTAGTGAGTTTTGTTGAAAATTATTTATTGATTAAGTTATTAAATTTATTTTAAGATAATTATATAATCTATTTTGTTTTCAAACAAGTGTTATCGTATCCAAAAACCAAATGTAATAAATGTACTAGTTATCGTGTATAGATGGTAGAAATGTACAGTTCTGTTATTTGTTGACATTTTCAAAGTGTAAAATTAGTTTATGTCTTGACAGTTGATGCCTTTTTTTTAATTCTTAGAATAGATTCGTCTTGTTATTGTAATATGTTTTTTTTGTGGCTACCAACAAACATGAGAACTTCCAATTATAAAATTAATTTCTAAGGGTACACTTTTTTTTACAGGTTTTTTTTTTTAATGTGGGTTGAAAGAAAGCGTCAGCTAAGGTTCATAGCTCTACAATATTTATAACAAAAAACTTTTGTGGCTAAAAAAAATTGCCTCAATAGATTTTTTTACACCGCGTCTTATTATCTGTTCGGGTTACACGCCTATGAATTAATTACATTAATTGGTTAAGGATTAGAAAAGTTTAATTTAGGAGAAGTGATCCCGACCAGGATCGAAACTTGATCTCCCCTTCTTCAACAGTCTATTCTGCAGCGAGAGTAGTGCGTTAGACTGACCATACGGCCACCGAAGCGGGAAGTAGAAACTTTAATTTTAATTTTCTACATAAAGTTATCTCATTAGTTCTTGAATATTTAGCAGGGGCATCGTGGAATGTGGATAGGACTTTGACCTCTAGTTCAAAAAGTTTCTGCTTGGATTTCAAACAGAACAGGCAGTAATGGGCCTGTGGCAAAACTTTAGAGGTGGGCCTCCTTCTAATAAATGGAAGTGTCCCTCACCTTCCAAAAAATAATTTTATGTGTAATTTTAGATTATAATAAATTGCATTAGCATTTATTATTGGAATTCTTTTATAAATTCCGTAAAACAGGTCTAACTTTGTCTAGTAAATTTGCTACTGGAAAGTGTAAACTAACAATATAATGTAAAAAAATTGATATGAATTGATTAAGACTATATAATAAAACCATAAACGATATAAACACAGAGGATAAACAAACATCGACATTTAAAAATGTTTCATCTTGCTTTGATCTATGCTAAACTGTCTATAATTTCCTCAATGTTTTTATAAACATAGCTTTTTTTGTAGAAAATGAAATTTTGCAAAATAAAGTGACTATTGAGTAATTTTTTATTGAATGATAAGATTTTTAAGAAATAAAAACAACACTTCCGTCTCTTACCAAATTAATTTTGGGTAGGTGGGCCTGCGTTGTGAGCCCTATTTTGGTCGGGGGCCTGTGTCATTTTGCCACTTACGCCACCATGTAGCTACGCCATTGATTCCAAAATATTAATAATAGAGAAAAAAGAGGCTAAGCTAAATTTTAACTCAAATTAAGTTAGTGCTGTCATCTGTTAGACTACAATGAGACCTTTCTAAAGAACCTTATATTATGGTTAAAAGAGGTCTCTATCATATTTGAATTAATTAAAAAAGTATTTGCTCCTTGTGGGGTTTGAGATATAAAAGTGGTTGTGTTGGAAAATGTGTGAAATGTCACTTTGCCTATTTTTTCCTTGTACCCTTCAAATATTCAAGAACTGTTGATATTAATATACGTATTAAATTAAATTAAATTAAACATATATACTGAAGCAATATTTTATTTATGGTACCAAAAATGTTTATTGATATAAAAACAACAAAATACGGGCTTTATCTCGCGTTTCCTTGCAACTCACTTTAATAAAAAGCCACACAAATAAATACGACAAGTTATTAGAGCCTTTCATTAAAGTTTTTAGTCAAAAAGTTATTTAAATTATTATAATAATACGGACTACAAACATAGTGTAATTTAAAAGAACTATCTTACTACAGATGACGCAAAAAATTGAAATTACCTCATCAAACATGAGTTAAATGTGTTAATTAAATGGCATGGGCATCTTATGCTTTGTTTTCTTTACGAGAATATACTTGTAAATGGCTCCTTTCCACTCTGAATAAATTGCCATAACAGAAAACATTACTTTAATAACAACGTAAATAGTGAATGTGTGGTAATGAATGGGAGAGATAAATATAAAAATATATCACAGTCTCATATCTTTGCACACAAAATAACAAAAATCAAATCAATAAACATCAAAAAACTACCATTTGCCAGACAGTAGCACATTACAACAAATATCGATACCAAAATAATCTATAGTTTTGAAGATAAATATTAAAATAGTAGACTTAAGCTATTTACATCCACCTTCTTGAACGTAGGTACAAATATACCATTCGAATAGTTAGATAGTTTTTATTTATTTCTGGGGAAATTTTTCGCAGATAAAAAATACATAAATGTTCCATTTGTAACACCAATTTTTAAGAGTTATATCCGGTAGTTGGTTTTAATCTATAATTTCTTCGCTATTAAAAAAAATATATCATGGTATGATATTTATTTGCTTCCATTTTTATACGCAATTTAATTATAATTATATATGTAAAATTAAGTATTTGTAAAATCTCAGTACATACTAAAAATATATCTATCTATATTTACTAAGCATTCGTGAAAATGTCAATAACAATGTAATGATTTTAACTTTTAATTTAAAATTCTAGATCACTAGAAAACGAACAAATTAGGACATAAATCTGTTAAATTTTAGTAGTAATTTTCAGACCTATGTCAAGTGTTTTTTATCATGAACATATCAAGAGACCAATCTCCGGTCAATATACAAGAGAAAGAGGGGACACGAACCAGTGACCAAATAAATGTATTCTTTACTATCCGAAGGGTTAGCTGTACTGACAATATTACGCCCTCAATCCGCCAATGTTGGCACTATAATCACTAACGGGTGGTTGGTATAGTTTGCGTGCGGGCGGGCTTAAGCCATGGAGTTTTTTTATGTGACTTTATTTAACATGGCAAATAAATGAAAAGTAATAGTGAATTTTATTTTGTAAATTAAATTAGGAAAAAATTTATTAAACGTCGAAAGGTCTTGATATAATGAATAAATTAAAACCGCTTAAATTAATAAAATGCAGGGTGTTTCTAAACGGAAAAGTCATTTTGAACTACTAAATGAAAATTAAAGTTATTCGTAACAACCCTGGATGTATGCAGCTGTAAGAACGTACGTGTACAACAAGTTGCATATCATAAGCCGATTAAAGTGTCCGAAGGGTGATCCCACGTCAAATGCAACCGACGCGACGGAAACTGCTGTTACGAAGTCGGGGAGGGAGTTTTGAACACCTGCTGCGCTGTGACCGCCTAATGCTATGCAACTTGTTGTACACGCACCTACTTAACAGCAGCGTAGAACTTCAAATTTCATTTAGTAGTGCAAGATGACTTTCCCGAAAGCACAATTACTAGGATTTTCTATTTCTTTCTGCCCACAGATGCTGTGGTTTAATTTCGGATGAAGAGTCTAGGCACCCTGTGGAATTATTATGTTTATTACCCAAAATATTATAGGTAACCCTGTGCCTTTGGTTAACACACAACCTCCGGGCTTCAAATACCTGTCTTGGTACATTTATTAACTGTATCAACTTAAAGGATTAGCTAGTTGGACACTTTTATCCAAGCTTTTCTTTCAAGAACTCACCTAGTCAAAATTATCTGGTTCTTGCTCCCTCTTGGTTCTATTTCTATCTTGTCTAACATTTGCTGTGGGCCATTAGCCCAGTGACGTTGAGTGGACGTTAATCACACTTTGCTTTAAGTGGAATGAGCAAAGGATATTTAGCAGGGGCGCAATCGGATTATAAAAAATAAGGGCTAAGGAGTGTTTGAAACTTTACCTCAAAAACAACCAAAACAGGATAACAAAAACATTATTTATTATTCGTTGTATTTAAACATTTATAGATATAGCTCTTGATGAAGAAATTAATTTTTCAATTCTTAAAGAGGTGTGAATATATTTAATAGACAAATATAATTATTTATTCATTATGATGGAGACGATAAGAATCCTGAGAACGTTGTGCCAATTTCCAAGCCCCCTTCATCCTTTTTTAATAAATCCTGAATGCGCCACTGATATTTACATAATAGTATTATATATTATAAAGCTATGTACATTATAAATTTACTAATGAAAAATATTTTACTTCGTCTAAGTATGCATATTTTCAAAGAAGAAAAATACAAGAAAGAGTATTAAATCCCAAATGCAATATCTCAGAGCTCACCTTGGAGTCATAGGTGTGATTAAAGTTATAGTGGAAATGTGATTTGATGATGATGGTAAAAAAAGGGGGGGCCGTAAATCTACGGGTATCTTCGTAATTATCTGGTCTATGATGTCATATTGTCAGATTGATTAAATTATTTGAACGGGGGGTGGGGGGAATCTATTATTTCTTTCTTCACGTTTTACAAACCTTTATGCCTACACGCATTTAATCGTAGGGGTCTACTCTGATTGAGTAGATTATATAAAATAGTACCCGCATTTTCTGGGAGGGAATGATAGAAATAATTTAGTAAATAAAGTACACTTGGGTGATATTTTAACCTAGACCGCCTAGTCATCAGCAAATCAGGTTAGATAAGCCTGACAATTAGTCCACGTAACCACTAGTATGGGATGGGTTGGTTAATCATTTAATTAATTAGAGTAGGTGCTTTACACATCTTTGAACACTTATTCCCATAAAAGTTAGGTATAATATTTAGCTAAAGTTTCACACACACATAATTTATCATACACAACATTTGAAATCCGTTTTAGATAAACATATAAAGCATACGAATACATATTATACATATCTAAATATATCGGGGTGTTGAATTAGAAACTCTTATCAAACATTTTAATTACAAATTATATTTTATAAATAGTATCTAAAAATATTGGTTGAAGACCTAATATATAACATATATAAATTATTGTATGAATATCCAAAGCTTTATAAAAGACATGAATTCATTAAATATATAACTGTATAAATTTTACCCCACCCGTGTATTTAATAAATTTAGTTATCTGACAAAGTGACGTCACAAAAACCAAAGTATCCATAAGATCTATAAAAACAACTCTTTTTCTCCATGGTACACTAGTACACTGTACTACAGTTTAACTAGTACACTGTAACTGTAGTAAACTGTAGTACACTAGTTAAACTACAGTTGAGAATAAATAAAATGTTTATTTATAATACTCTTTCATGTAAGCTCCTTTCATATTAAAGAAATAAAATTAGATGTATTTGAGTATTTCCGATGTTTGTGCTTCGTAAGACTCAAAAAACATGCTTTAGTTGATGAAAGTGATTTGCATTTAACGTACCTAATGGATTGAGCGATCATATTAGATTTTGTTTAATGTTAGATTTTTAAAACGAATGTTCCCTTTTTGTGAAATGCAGATCATGCATGTACTTCATATTGAGATTTACAATAATATATATATACTATACAAATATATATACATTACTATACTAATGTACTATTTTCAGTAAGTATGTATTATAGATAATAGATAGCTTTATAGTTATATTATTACCAAAGAAGTTTAATGAGAAATGAAATGGTGCAGATTAAAGTATTTCATGTTTTCCTGGTTAAATAACTATCTTCTTTAAATTTTAGTATTTTTCTTTTAACAAAATAATATAACTAAAGAGCGTTGAGTCTAAATTTACTTTTAAAATAATAATAGAATAATATGTTGTAGAAGTTCATTTTAAGTATTACTATAAAAATAATCCTTTCCTTTATTTAAGGATTAAAAATAGAAACAACAAGCTCGATTTCCTATTAAATTTTAAGGATAAATAAAGCTTTAAGATGTGACTTGATAAAATAAGATTAATTGTAATTCATGAGAAAAATATACTAATACCTTCAATATCATTTGTCTATCTGCGTCATGAAAAGTATAAATAGAATTTAAATTTATTTGATTAATAAAGACATATTTTATGTAATATACATAGTGTAAATAAAAATAAATATTTCAAAACTGCTCTGTAATTGCATGGAATATAATTTAATTATATGTTTTGATTGGAAAACTGTATTATAAGATAAAATGGAGTGTTACTGTATTGTATAAATTTCAAACGCCAACATATTTAATTATTTATCAACTTTTTTCTAATCATTGGTGGAATTCTAAAACAAATATAAAGTATAAAATGTTACATAAAATATGAGGAATTTCACAAATAAATGATGTAATAGTTAGTTATATTTCGAATATTATACCAAAACAAATCTGAAAAGCAAAATATTAACAAGATAATTGAAATTTGTGGCATTAGGATGAATCAAAATAATTATTATGTGCTTATTTCTTGAGTCCTTCCCAATTTTATGCGTCTTAAACTACTTCATTTCAACAATTAAGTATAGTTTATATTCGGTATGTATTTCTTGTAAGTTATGTTTTATCAAATAATTTTTAAAGAAGATTTGAATGAAATAAACTGAATATAACACTATTTGAAAGTTAAATAGTTTCAAACACTCAGAGGATATTGATTGGCATCATAAATCATGTGGTGTAGTTATAATATTATGCCTTAAATACAATTATAATATATAAAATAATAATATAAAGTAATGTTGTGGATATATAATTATACACTTTTTATAAAAAAAATCTTAGTAGGCTTATTTTAAATAATATTAAAAGTAAATAGCGAACACCTTAAATAACTTAGTTTAGCTTTATATTCATAAATAAATAATACTTAATTAGCGCTCCGCTTAGTTATAGAGATAGCTTTAATACATTAAAATTATATGTAAACAATATCAAACTTATTTCTAACATATATTCTAAAAATAATAATATTTTGCTCCCACATATATTTAAAATTGTGAACCTAAGAGGAATCACCAAATATAAAAATGATATACCTAACATATGATATACACCAACATAATAATAACAACATTAAATTACAACCTTTTGTAATAAAAAAGGGCACAACGTAGAGCTAATCCGTCCATAAATAACTTCCCGCCTAGTTTATAGTAATAAAAAGACCACGTCTATTGAAGACAGCTTTAAAAATAAAGGTGAAACAAGGTGATTATTATTTTAGGCATCAGTTTTGGGTTGTTTTTTTTTAATCGTTGCTGGTCCTTCTTTTCTTCCTTTCACAAAGTATTGTTGGGACGAGCCGGAAAAAAAACGTGTGTACTACCGGCTATTGTAGAGGGAAGAGATGAAGGCATATTAATTCGGTAATACTAAAGAAAGGGTCGCTGGTGCTAGGCTTATTGAACTATTTATAAGTTTGATTTTTCTTCCAATAATAATTTTAATTGAGTTTTGATTAAATTCGCCTCGCCTTTTTTTTCGCGCTGTATCTTATCATCCATCCAAATTATCCGCATTTAATTACACTAAAAAGGTTAAAATTAATACGTTAGTACCTAAAGAAAGTCCACTTGAATTTTCGTAGAGAGAGTGGGAAATAGTATATGAAAAACTACCCTCAGTACACCCAGCCAGGTTTCAAGCCCCGACCCCCACCCTTATTTCCATAAAACTAGACTATACATGCTTGACGCCTTAACCTGAGTATCCGCATATATCTAGGGGTGGATTCAGGATTTTAAAGAGGGAGTGGGTACGACGGTGCACAATGGGGAATTTTCCCGAAAACGTGTCCAAAACTCCTTAAACCATTTTATCGACATATAAACTCTAGCCAAAGAGGTTTTTGGTGTGGCTGATTACGAATCCGGTATCAAAATTACGAAATTAAAAATGGTCTATCAAATATGGCGGATCAAAACTAAAAAAAAAAATTCTGACGTGTCTAAAAATGGGTGGCTGGGGTTTTTCAGGGTTTCTAATAAAGAATACAAAGAAGTTATCAAATAAACATTATTTTTAATATCAGTAGCATAACCTACATTATTTATTTGTGTATTTATTCTTTATATTTTCTTGTGCCCAATATAAAAACTCATACCAGGGTATACGGAAATCATTCAGCACAGATTATTTGATAGAAAAATATATTATAGATACAGATACAAAAGTGTACATAAATACAAAATTGAAAATTGAAAATTGCTAGGTGAAAACAAATGACAATTTCCATACAGTACATGTATTACACATAATATACATTATATATTATGTTACTGTAAATGTGCTGAATTGGTTATTTTGTAAAATAACCAGTGGATGTATAGAATCACCGAAAGCGATGGTTTATTTAACAAATAATAGGATTTATCTAAATTTACAAGTGATTTTATAAATTTCCCAATTCAGTTTGGTGAGAGTATGAAACATGAACTGTATTACCTACATCTACCGGTGATTTTTATAAAATATCTAGTATATGTGGACAAACATATAGAACAAAAATCCAAAATAACCTAATCTAACCTAACCTAAGCTAAAATAAACTAGTCTAAGCTTGTCTAAACTAACTTAACTTGCCTGAACTAACCTACCAAACCTAATAATGACGTGACTTATTAACATTCACTGGCGGTTATGGTAATTTTTTAAGCTCACCGGTGATTTTGTAAAATCTTCGGCGAGTATGTTAAATAGTAAAGACATCTTTTGCATTCCCCGATTGAACCAGTGACTTTGTAGAATCACCGGTGACTATACAAACTCATCACATTCAGCACATCCACGGTAGCATGTACATTACTCAAAATCTGAGCCAGTCCTGTTTTTTTTTAGAAATCTATGACGTTTCTTATGATTGTTTCACATTTGAGAAAGTTTTATGGCCTCTGCCGAGAGCTGTTTTAATTTTTTTTGTGGTAGTTTTCAAATATTGGATTAAATATCCAAGCTATTATATTTGTTATTTACGGTTAAAGCCGCATCTAAATATAATATTTTCTAAATTAAATAATAAAACCTGAGCACGGGAATTGAACCCAGGACCTTTGGTTAAGTACGCCAATGCTCTTATCACCGAGCTATCTAGAAATGGTGCCGTGCCCAGGATCATTCTTCAATCATATTTTAAGGCAGAGTCTGTGATGGACGTGTGAAAATTGTCAGCTATATATGAGTGATCAATTAAGATCGCGAGCTATCAGATAATGTAGCCAGCTTCGACTCGGGAGGGCTTTATGCTGCCAATAGTACAATTATTACAACTGTAGGAATGCGCGAATCATGATGGATTGAATATCCAAGCTATTATATTTGTTAGTAACGTTTATAGCCGCATATAAATGTTATATTCTATATATTTAAAAATGACACCTGGATACGGGAAACGAACCCGGGACCTTTGGCTTAGTATGCTAATGCTACTCTAACTACTGAGATATCCATGAATCGTCCTGTCGGTCCACCCATCATAGAAACTGCATTTAAATATGAGTGAAGAATAACCCTAGTCCCAGGACAATTCCTGGTTAGCTCAGTGAGGATCAATGGCATACTAAGCCAAAAGTCCTGGGCTCGATTCCCATGTGTAGGTGGCATTTTTCAATTTAAAGTTTCTGATATTATTCATCCACGGATTTGAGAGATCATCAACCAATTGAAAAAGTATTCTGTCTTTATTTGTTTTTAAAAAATTTCAAAATTTAATAAAACCCTATTCTTTTACCGAGTCTTTCCAAACTCAATAACGAACATGTTTGTACCTTAGCCTATTTGTATGAAAAGTGCCTTCTTGATAGTTGTAAATTTACAAAAGTTAGAACGAAAATACCATTCCCAACTAAAATTAAAAAATATATATTTAAAACAAAGCTTCAAGCAAAATGATCAAACTCGAAGGTTAGCAGATTTTAGCAGATATTTTTTTTTGCAAATTCTAGTCACCAAAACAACAAACTAAAAGTACATTATCGAAATTTAGGTGAACGGTAAGAAATGCCTAACTAAAACTCACATTTAAATGCGATAAAGCCCCTATTTAATTATTATTTTTACGAGCTCATATTTTCATATGCAATTTGAACGTATTAACTATCAATAAAAATTAGTAAAATACAATAAAATTAGAAACATAGCTCCAGGAATATAATCCACTTTTTACAATTGGATTTTCACAAATATTACACAAATTATACCCAGTTTAGTGCAACGTGGTATTTGGGATTACCGTAGCGCGGCACTTCAAACGGAAACAACGGTCAGTTTTGGACTGAAGTATAGGCTCAGGTAGTTGGAATACCCCAATGTGACTAACAATATGTTATGCAGGGACTATCTACAGTTGAAACCCCACCAAAAATAAAGTCGATATTAGAAGTTTGAATTTTAGGTTTTGGCAACGTTTCCGCGAAAATTCCCCACTGTGCGGCGTTGTCAAGGGACCAGAGCGGGGGAGGTTCCCCCTCGCGAATTTCTGACGGAAAAATTCTTTTAAATTTGAGAGTAGTAATTTAAAAATTAACGAGAAAATTAAAAAAAATTACGCATAACAGCTCATTGTTTATCTATATATGTTTTTTGTTAATTTTTGTAAGTTAAATTATGTGTTAAAAATGTAAATAAATTCTTGACCGTGATTGATTGACGCGTGAATCAACTGGCTATTGAGATATTACGTGACAATACAACTAGTATTAGTAATATAAATTTAATTGGTGACAATACAACTAGTAGTAGTAATATAGATTTAATTGGCTTAGTTGTTTGATTATTATTGTTATTATTAACTAAAAAATTATTTATAGGGGTGCACGCCCCCTGAGCCCCCACTGGATCCGCCCCTGTATACACGGATAGTCCGTAGCACGCTTACAATGTTGACCGATCTCTCAACTTACACCCACTCTATGATGGCAGTGTAGGTAAGTGATAGCTAGAAGAAGGTCCCGAATAGGTTGATATTAGGCACTTCCAGCCAATGTTTGTAATAAAGAACCTTCTTCTAGCTGTCACTCACCAACTCTCCTACTGTAGATAGGATGTAATTAGACTGGCCAAGTGAAGAAAACCTTACGTACTATTTTTCCTAAGTGGATCACATTATTCAAAAGCTGTATATATTAATTTTTCATATTATGATGTTCTCTAAATATTTGAATATGTTATTTCGGAATAGAGATAGGATAAATCATGGTTAAAATTAGAAGGGATAGCCACACACTTACCTTGATGATACTGGAGGAGAAATTGTTTGGATAGAACACTAAAAAAACACACAAACACATTTCTAAGGACAAGCGTTCACTGTCACAGACAGCTTCATCAGGTCAAGATATTAGACTGATGCTCTTGGTTTGAACTCTCTTGACCTGATGAAGCTGTCTGTGATAGTGAAAGCTTGTCCTTAAAAATGTGTTTGTGTGTTTTTTAGTGTTATATCTAAACAATTTACACTCCAATATCACCAAGACACGTGTTCTGGCTATCCCTCTTAATTCAAACCATAAATATTTTAATAGTAATAGTTTTGAAACATATATTAAGGCTTTTTTTTTTGTGATTCCCAGCCATTTAAAATGTACCCTCATATTTACCAAAAATCTAAAATTGTTTATAGAAATGTTCTTCTTATTACTGAAATTATTTAATAATCATTTAAATATTCATACTAATAGTAATTTTGCTTTTCAGATTTGCATAATATGTAGGTTGAAGCAAACAAGAATACTTAACTAGGTTCTTCTGTTATTTTGAATCAATATATTGTAAGTATTGGAAACACAGTGTGATATTGTATTGAAAGATGTTCAGCTAAAAAATATTCTTTAGCCTTCGATTATGTACCGGTAGGTAGCTTCTACAATAATTCAAACAAAACTGTAATGAATGTTATCGTTTTTATAATTATCTGCGTGAGCACCCATATGTTGGAAAACATATTTAAAAACCCAGGAAGGGACATACAGTTTTTTTTAATCATTTTTATCTTGTTTTTTTATTGTTAGGTGTATTATATTAATAAAAAAATTAGTTCCGAATGAAAATGTTTAATTCTATGTTTATTTTTTAATATTCTGGGTAATCCCCGTTTTATCTTTCCTACACATGTGGTTGCCCAGTTTTTTAGTGTTTGTATTATAAATATTTATAATATAAACATTATTATTATTATTATTATTATTATTATTATTATTATTATTATTATTATTATTATTATTTATATTATAAATATTTCATTGTGTACACCTTGTATGAATGTCTAGTTTCTAAATTTCAACAGATATATTACTTTAATTTAACAATGGTACGCAAAAAGCGTAAAATATAAAGTTCAACCCCTTAAAACACGTGAACTGTAATGATTTGAAACCATTGAATCAATATTTATAGATAATTTCTAAAAATTAAAAGTATGAAATCGAAATCTAACTATCGAATGACCTTAATAATTTTTGACTTCGTTCCTTCAAAATCATCGAAGAACTTGCTTATCAAAAGTTTATAAGAACTGATAAATTGAGAGTTTATACTTTAAGGTGCTGATAACTATTTATGTGTTTCATTTTACAAATAAATTAATAACTAATTTGTGATGTCACTCAAAAGTAATCTTATTACATCTGAGATGATTAAAATATTACCTTTGTGACCTACGCGAAAATCAACTCATTATTTCTAAATTATATTTCAAGAATAGTTAATAAAACATCACCTCAAAGATATTTTTTGATTCCTTGTAGGATCTATATTTACCGGTGCGCTGATACTCGTTGCAGACCTCCAGAAATCCAATGTTATTCAAGAAGTGGTTTTATATTTCAAACTATGGTTCATGCCAAAAGAGACATGAAAAATATTAAATGTTTCTATAGGCTTTATCATTTTTAGAAAATATATTAAATGAAGTAATTAGCTCTCAATTTTAGCGATGTTTTACACTAAATGACGCATTTTTTGGATCAAATAAGTTAATATAAATTTATATCCAAACTTCCTCAAGCAAAGACATATAATTTTTAATAATGTCATAAAAGAAAGTTTGAAATTAATTGGAGGCCGTTTTTAATGTTTTTGAAGGGTAAGAGTTGTCATTGATCATTAAAAATAGCTTAGTTTAAATGTCTTAACGAACACTTACTTCGAATGCACATTTAATCATTATTTGAATATTTTTATCGAAATTTTTTATTTACTATAGAAAATTGAGCTATTAGCATCTTAAAGATAAAGTTTCCCTTCTAAATCCTCCGTCCTTTAGTTGTTTTTTTTTTTCCTTTCTTCTGGTAAACGTTGCTGATATAGTGAAGAAGAAACTACTTTTAATATGGATGTATATATTATATAGTCTAGTTATTCATTGATGGTCTGTGCACAATATGTTACTCTATCAAAAGCTTTCATTGTTATCTATTTATGATCCTTTGTTTTGAAATCGCTCGCAAGCATTTAAGATAAAAAAAAAAGAAGAGCAATGGTTATTAAATCAATTGAAAACTTGTATGAGTGAACAATTTATTCGTGTATTCCTTCTCCTTAACATTAAGGGAAAAAAACTATAGATAAAATTTATAGAAACCGTAAAGTGAATCTATTCCTTATTCCTATTTTAAACATATAAATGGGAGCAAACGAGCTACCGTCTTTATAAAACAAATTAATGTAAATAATAAATTACTTAATTTGTAATGTAAAACTATACAAAATTATTTTACAATTTATAAAGATGTTTTATACATGAACTATAAAAATTGAATGATTTATTAATTAAATGAAAATAGCACTCGACTTCCCATTTGATTTATATAGGAAATATATATTTTTTTAGAAATATAAAAATTTCTAAAACAATTGCTGTATATAGTTTTACGTTAAAACACCCGCTAACGCGCAAGTAGTATTTTGAGCTAGACTGCCGAAGACGGGGAGATCGAGGTTCGAATCTCACTCGGGTGAACTTGAAGGGTTTTTTCCTAAATGGTTTTAAACTCTCCCTACACGCAAATGCTGGTTCACTTCCACTAAATTCAACCTTCCCAGTTCCTAACCAATTAGCGTAATTAGTGCTTAAGCGTATAACCCGAACGGGTAGATAGTAACCTATGTTTGTAGTCAACTTCGGTGGACTCAGGGTAAGATGCTCTGCTCAAGACCTTGAAGTTTATGAGTTCAAGCCCAGTCAGGGTCGACCGATTTTTCTTGAGTGATAAAAACCCGTAGCACGACTTCCTTCAGAGGGGAAGAAAAGCCGTCGATCCCATGCCGATTGTAGCATTTAAAAGATTCCTGGAAATTTTGGGAAAGTACCTTTTCCTAAAAAAAATTGGTAAGCCCTTTAGCTCTCGCTCATAGAAATTCTCGTATGCTGATATAATCAGTCGGTGAAGAAAGTGCACGTTAAATATCTCAAATAAATAAATCAACATAATATGGTTATATTTTTTAAAAGTTCATATTAAAATTCATCTACACATCTAAAATACATTTTTATTCTCAAATGGTGAAACTAATTTCATGCACGGTGTATAAAAATAATAATATTTTATTAGGTTAATTTTAATAATAACCTCAGTTGAATTAAAGTATATGAAAACATGTTTACAGTTAGGCTAAATCTGAGCTGTGTTTTAACAACTAATTACCCGCCTCGGTGGCGTAGCTATCTAACGCGCCAGTCGTGTTGAGCTAGCCCACCGAGGAGGGGGAGATTGAGGTTCGAATCTCGGTCGGGTGAACTGGGGGTGGATTTTCATAAAATGGATTTCCACTCTCCCTCCACGCAAATACGGACTCACTTCATATAAATTCAACCTTCCTAATCCATTAGTGTAATTAGTACTTAAGCGTATAACCCGAACGGTTAGTAAGACGCGGTGCTAAATAAAAAAACTAACTTTGAGAACAATAATTATTCTTACACAATTATTTTATAATCCGACACCTTAGCTCAATTAGTAGTGTGTCTGTCTACTGAGATCAGGGTCCCGGTTTCTATTTCTGGCGTAGCAGAAAAATGTATCATTGGCGGGATGTGATTATCCCCTTTCACAGTTGTGAATGAACGGCTGGGGCGTTGGGGGTTGTGTCCTTCCTAGATTAAAGTCGTAGTGCGGTATGTTGATATAATCAGTTGGTTCAAAAAGAACACGTAAAAAACCTTTAATAATAGTTCATTAATAATCGGTGGTCTCATGGTCTAAGGCGCTACTCTCGAAGTAAACTAGACCGCCGATGACGGGGAGATCGGATTTCGAATCCCGATCGGGTTTACTGAAGGTGGTTTCTACTAAGAGGTTTTCCACTCTCCTCATTGGAACGCGGGTACACTTAATCTTAATTCAACCTTTCTTATCATTGAAATATTAGCGAATTATTATATACGCGCATAGCCCTAACTGGTATTAAGACGTGGTGCAAAAAATCTAAGTCTAAGGAATAGATTGAGGAGGGTGATTGTGAAAGCAGTTCATTGATATTCACCCGGAGAAATAGGGTGAAATGCCTCACCGATAACTAAACCCCATCTACATCCTCCCATCGTAAAATCAGGAGGTCTCAGGTCAACCTCGGTGGTCTTAGGTTAAAGTTATATCTCGCCTTAGGACTCGATGCTTGTGGGTTCAAACCCAACCGAGTTCAACGGATTTTTCTTGAGCGATAAAAAATCCGTGGCACAACTTCCGTCAAAGTAGAAGTAAAGCCATCGGTACCTTGTCGATTGTGGAATGTAAGATAACCTTGGAATTTTGTAAAAATACCTTTCCCGGCAAAATTGGTAGGCCCTTTCCCTCTCGTTCATAGAAATTCTCGTGTGCTGATATAATCAGTCGGTTCAGAAAGTGAACGTTAAATAATTAATCAAATAATTAAATAGAAGGTCTCAGGTAATAGTATCTCACGCGTGTTAGTAAAAAAAAAAACTCATAGTGAAGTCAATGGTCACATAGATCACGCTAGTGAGGTAGCCTCGTGAGTCAAGAAAATGCACGCGATGTATTGTTTATATTTTTCCTAACTTCTATATCAGTAGCTGTTTGTAATGTTTTCAGAATCGCGGGTATCTATTAAAGTTGTGTCGCACCCTTCCACCCCCTTACCTTCTAACTAATGTTATTATTTCCACGAACATGGAATTGGAAGTGTGTATTGTTCTGTGTGTC
The DNA here is from genome assembly GCA_902151455.1 of Timema bartmani. Taxonomy (NCBI): domain Eukaryota; kingdom Metazoa; phylum Arthropoda; class Insecta; order Phasmatodea; family Timematidae; genus Timema; species Timema bartmani. Next base: position 153,087 of record CABFWB010000577.1, read on the forward strand.
TACACAGAATGTAAACAACTCGGAACGCGAATGAAACGTTACCCCCAACGGCCATGGACACCATAGTGCAAAAAAAAACCACTAAATACTCCCCGAACCAAAGGGTTGTGTCATATTACGTGTCTTCTTTCGGTTTGTCTGGAATATGTTGTCACTTAAATAAACTTCCATTGTCTGACTGTCACTTAAGAGAGGTCATCACTCTTTAGTGCCCAGTACTCTAGATGTATTTGGTTTTATTCGGTGCATTCGACACAAGGCTTATTAACGACATAATATTAGGGATAGAGATGATAATGATGGCTTAGAAGAAATGTACTCACATTAGCCTAAAAGAAATGTGGGAAATTCACAATGAACATCACTGTTAGGAAACAACTCCTTGTGCACACTGATAGGATTCGAACCCCGGACTACCGGACTATTTGACAACGTTGTCCAAGATAAATGGGAATATAATGCCTTACACCATATGGTGTGTTTATATCAAGTATTTAATAGACATTGATATTTAGTTGTTTTTTTGTCATCGCGTTCTACTACCCGTTTGTGTTATACGTATATAGGTTATAATATTCACGATGATGTGTCAGTGATTAGGAAGGTTGAATTTATATAAAGTGTACCTGAATTTGCGTATAGGGATAATGGAAAATCATTTAGGAAAAAACCCACTCAGAACACTCAACTGGGATTCAAACCTCAATCTCTCCATATTCGGCAGTCAAGTCTAGTGCAATAATGATTCCTTTGATATTTCGACCACCTAAGCAGCTAGTTATTTAGTTACTACTTACTAGCTTATAAATAATTAGAGTTTATAGTAAACATATATTTGAGGTTACCACATTTTGTAGTCTTAGCTGGTGCAGAAAATTAGCTATATTTCTTTTAAATTTGGTAATGTCTGGCTTTTATTTTCAATATTATAGCTATTTTTAAAATATAAATCTAATCATTCAATTACAGTTTATTTCATTCTAGTCTAACCTCAACTTTATTTATGACACCATTGTGTTGTGTGTGATGTCCCCCCTTAAGATCAAAATTGCATAAATAGAGATGTTGCGCTACGGTTACCACCTTTTTGTGTTGAGTCTTCTTGAGTCTAGAGCAGTAACATTATCACCACCTTGTAGCCGCTTCAAGTTTGCCAACATGTTTGCAGCTAGGACAGCCTTAGCTACATGTATGTTGTTACTATAATTATATTTACACACAATATTATAACTGCACAATTTTAATAGAAAGGACCTTTTAGAAAATACGAACATATATTTTTGAAAATTGATAAAATGTTATTATTTTACTCATGTTATTTTATAGATATATTATTTACCGAAATTGACAGCTGCAGATACCATACCATACATGACTTGACGTATGAATACGTGAACATATATATAATAACTTTTCTAGCTGTCATACAAGGAAGGGCCACGCTATAAAAATTGAACTGTATCATTACTAATTTCTATTTTATGATATTTATATAGAAATTTTAATTATAAATTATCTATTTTCTGCTGCTGCTGACTCCATTAACGCTTAGGTATTTTTTTATATATGCATTTTTTGTAACATTACCGCATATGTAGGTTACTAGTTACGCTAATGTTTTAGGAATGCGGAAGGTTGAATTTAGAAGAAGTGTACCCGTGTTTGGGTGGAGCTAGATTGGATAACCATTTAGGTAAAACCACCCTTAGTAAATCTGACCGGTACTCAAACCCCAATCTCCCCAACATAGGTAGTCCAATCTATTGTGAGAGTGACGCCTTAGACCGAGCGACCACCGAAGTGGGTCTTATATACATGAAATGTATTTAATAGTAATAGTAAATGTGGACCTTCTTTAGACCACGTATTCTGTTCTGTACCTTCACATATCTTCAATATGTTTCACCTGAAATATTAATAAGTTGTTTATTTTTATGTGATATGTGTTCGATAGTTAATGTTGTTTATCTTACCAATTATATTTCATGCAACAAGTTTGTCAAATTTAGACAATTGGTATGGACGTCCTAACTGTGTTATTTCAAAGCGAGTTTTTTGTGTGGTTTTTTCTTTTTTTACTAAATGCTTTAACATTTTAAATATTTTTCAATATCTATTTGTCTTACATTCTCTTTGGTCTACATGTTTCAGAGTGAGATCTTTTATTCTTAATGAGAGTGGTCGCAAACAATAAACGATATACAATCAATAATAAACCTAATTATAATTTTATTTTTATTTTAGAAACTAAACACAACAGCACCTCAAGTATTCTATTAAACGGGTAATCGTTAAACAGCAACGAGGCTTAAATCAAGAGCCAAATAAACTTCGAATTCAACTAATACGCACTAGCAGCCTTGACTATTAAGCTGCGTCCAGACTAGCGAGCCGAACCTCAACATTCCTGCAAGCCATATTTTTCTTCGTAAATGTATGTACTTCGGTGGATGACACGCGCAATGAACAAAGAAAGATTAAAATTGACCGCCGCGGCATAATTTATTCACACCTTGCAACAAAGAAAAAAAAGACAGGACAGGCGATGGTGGAAAACTCAAATTAACTTGAGGTGAGCGGAATATGGTGGAAATAGTTCGCTCCACTAACATAGAAATTAGTGATCAATACAAAAACTTAGCTTGAATGTCATCAAATGATTAAGCATCTATCTAATTATTTTGATTGGGCCGAAAGTGAAAAAAGAATGTTCACGTTTAAGAGAATGCATAAATGTGCAGGAAAGACTCACAATAACATTTATACGTTTCTTTAACAACTGGCGATTCTTATACCGGTCTGAAATACCTATTTAAGGTATCTAAAAAGAGTATATATATAATTAATAAAGCATATGATAGTTAATTTTATGTAGTAGAAATGAGGAAGGAAGCACTTTAGAGGTAATCTCCCGCATTTTAGTGGAAGGAGAGTGGGAAACTATATAGACAAAACCTCCCTCAATAGACTCGACTGGGATTCGAACCCCGATCTCCCCGCCTTGAGCACGCCAGTCTAATACGAGATTGACGCGTTAGAACACTACGCCACTGAAGCGGGTTGGGACGTATTTACCCACAAAATCTACAAGGGGTGACAGTCTATTCTTTGTCTACCCCTCTCTTCCGCAGAGACAGTTTAAAACTTATTTTAAGTGTACAACAAACTTTCTAAGAAAAAGTATTACCATCGTTGTACAGCTTACAACACGCGAGTAATCATGTAAATGTAAATATTGTTTATAATATAATCTATAATTTTTAAAGATTAAATTAATTTTTATTTACTTCCCTCGGTCTATTCTAAAACGAGTTCGCAGTTAATATTTAATATGTCAATTACAAAAAATAAAAATAAAACCAAATTTCAAGGTATAGTAAAATTTACAACGCGCAGCTGCTCAGCTAATATTTTAATCGCGTGTGACGGAAGTTTAACTAAAAATAAACAATAATTTAAAGTTGCAAGTTGTTCAGCTCGAGGCTCGGCTCGCAGCACCGTCCAGTGAGTTTTAAGCCGAGCCACGTAACATCCTTTGATGTTCGTCGAAATACCGACATTCACTGGTTTGCTGCGAGCATTCCGACGAACTCATTTATCTAACGTTAACTAGGCTCGGCTCGCTAGTCTGGACGCTGCTTTAGAGGTCGCCTCAAACATTACGAATCTTTTGTTATCTCTTGTTTTTATAGAGCGTTGAGATTTCTCTTCCAATTTTATTCTGTAACTTTTAATTTTAAAGCAGTCATAACAGCTGTTAGCCCTTTACCAGGGATGAAAAATATATTGCACGCCGACATAAAGTCAATAAACACTAAATAAACATCTCCCCGACGTGTTATTGTTTTTGATGACAATATTTCGATAGCCTTGCCATTCACAAGTCAAATGAACTTTGTGAATTCAGTCAACGGGTATAAATAGTCGTGTGTGTTGTTGAAGACAAGTTATGAACCCAACATAAATTTATATATATCTTGACAACAATTTTCAAACTATAATGGAAAATATCACATAATTTTTTGAGTTTAACATTTATAAATATATTTATTGTATGTCACTTTCAATGTTTTTACTTGAAGTCAAGATAATGACATTAATATTGTCTAAGACCCCAACTTTGATATTGTCATAAATTTTACTTATTTAAAACCTAGTCATTATTAAAATATTTACAATTTTATTCGAGCTGTTCTTTGCATTTCAAAATATTAAACAAGTTTTGATTTTTAAATAATCATTAATAAACGTAAATAAGAGATGGCTCACTAGACTAGTTAAAAATTCAGCACACTGGTTGAAAAAAGTCTCGCTGTTCCTGCCTTATACTGTACCTGACTCTTGTATAGCTAGTCCAACGTTCATGCCTGGTCGGCTGCAATAGGAATGGTTTACTTCCCACACACTGTCTTCCTCTTGTGTGGATAAATATCTGCGTACATACTTATACTTATCCTCGACTTTTTGTTTCATTAATTAAACGTTGTTAGTTTGCTATCAGTTTGCTGTTTATGATAAATAAACACCAATTAATTCTAGGACAAGCACAAAAGCCAAGCTTAGGACATCATTTTAACAATTTGTGCAGGAGGACTAACTTATTTTAAAGAAGATTAACTACTGGCTCCGCTTAGAATAGAATCAAGAATCCACAGATGAGTGAGTTCATTTTATACCAACTGAAATTATTTGTTAAAAACTATCTATTTTTCAAAAAGTGTTTAAAGCAATTTAAGTAACATTCATAAAAGATAAATTTAAATAATAATTGATTTCAAATAATCGATAGTGGAGATAAGTACAAGTTATTAATAGTTCAAATAAATCCACGGGATCATTAGTTAAGATAAATTAAAATAATAGCTAGCGTAGATAAATTCAAAGAACAGTTAAAGGAAATAAATCCAAGTGATAGATCAACTAAAACAAACCCAAGTAACCGATAGTAAAGACAAACCATAGTGATCGATATAAAATATGTACCATCGTGATCGATAGTAAATACATACATTAGTGATCAATAGTAAATGTAGATAATAGTGATTGATACTAATAAAAACATAGTGATTAATAGTAAATACAGATCCAAATGATTGATCGTGGAGATAAATCCAAGTGACGGTTAGTGATGATAAATTCAATAAATTGTCAGTGAAGATAAATTCTAGCAATCGCTAGTGAAACAAGATTAAAGCTACCTCTTGTGAAGATAAATCCAAGCACTCGTCATTGAAATTAAATTTAAATGATTTATAGTAAACATCAATTGAAGTGATCGAAAGTGAAGACAAATCCAAGTGATTGATAGTGAATACAAACCTAATTGATCGATAAAAAAGACAAACTCAAATGATCCAAAGTAAATACAAACCTTAGTGATTTATAATAAAGACAAATCCAAGTAATTTATATTATAGACAAGTAATTAATAATAAAGACAAACACAACAGATTTATAATCAAGACAAATCCAACTGATCAATGGGAAATATAAACTCAACTGATCGATAGTGAAGACAAACCCAAGTGATCGATAGTGCAGACAGAGCCAAGTGATCGATAGTGAAGACAGAGTCAAGTGATTGATAGTGAAGACAGAGCCAAGTGATCAATAGTGAAGATAGAGTCAAGTGATCGATAGTGAAGAAAACGCCAAGTGATCGATAATGAAGACAAATTCGAGTGATAGATAGTGAAGACAGAGCCAAGTGATCGGTAGTGAAGATAGAGTCAAGTGATCGATAGTGAAGACAGAGTCAAGTGATCGATAGTAAAGACAAAGCCAAGTGATCGATAGGGAAGACAACGCCACTTGATCTATTGTGTAGCAAAGGGGGTTCTACTAGTTAAGTAGGGTGTTGGTTATCACTGTTTTCCGAAGAAATAAGATTTATTTTTCCCTTAGTGTAACAGATTTTTTCGATCTAAATTTCTCTAATCAGACCTTCTCACTTAGACCTAGGAGATTTGTTGAAGCTCGACACCAACTAGTTGAATACAGTTTGGTTTTTCAAACTTCTCGCAAGTTATTACTGTGTTTACTTAAAAGCGCGTTAACATGATTGAAGATATGAGTACAAGTAACAAAATTTATAGTGAACTCCGAACAACTCATAATTAGTTGAATCGAGCAAAGTGTTATTTCTTTTTAGCACCGCGTCTTACTATCCGTTTGGGTTAGGGGACGGCCAGACTGGGCGAGCGACTAAAATATAAAAATAGAACACATTGGTTGTAATGAGAGGTGGCCAGACTGGAGCGAGAGAGCGGCTGAGCGCGCTTGACCCGGTACAGTCTAGTTTACAGGCGCTAGGCAATATTATTGTATGTTGGTTCATTGATTGCTAAGAAAACTTCTCATTTTGACATTTTTATTATTATCAATAGGCACTTGCTACTGATGGCTTAATTTAATTGGTAAGATCATAAACTATACCTATATATATGTGTGTGTGAAACTGATATATGTCAAAATACTTCAATATTATAATCAAAGTAGGCCTTTAAAAATAAGAATTACCATTAGCGTGGAGAGAGGATGAGAAAACCACAACAATAAATCACTTGTCAAAAACCACCCTCAGTTCACTGAGCCAAGATTCGAACCTTTGCCTTCTCGTCAACAACTATCAAGAGCAATTTGGTAATCATGCAGGAAGGTTATATTTAGAGGAAGTGTACTCGCCTTTGCGGTGAGGGAGAAGGGAAACCCATTTTGTAAAAACCACCTTAAGTTAGGGCACACCAAGTAGGTACTCATACCTATTTCCCTTTGGACGCCCGAATAGTCCGGGCCAAAAGTGTCCAATTTTTTTTAAAGATAAACATTTATAGTTGTACCTACAAAAGCTCACAAATTATTGAGATGCACTTATTAAAATGTATTTACTTTTAGCTATCTATCATCACTGCTCCTGTAAATCGAAAATGATTTATCTTATATGGAGAGTAAAAACGTATTTGAAACTACTACAAAAAAAACCCGCATGGTATATGTTGTCCCCGCAGTGGCTGTGCTCGCACTTTTGACGTTTGGAGTGGGAGGGCATCACATAAACCCCATCAAACGTGACGTCATCTTCACTGGCGGACCCGTCATCTTCTCCGGAGGGAACATAAAGTTCGCAGGTGGTGGGGTCATCTTTGCCGAAAGCGATGTTCTCTTCTCCGGAAGTGACTCCGTCCAAGACCAGCTGACACTCATGTTAGGCCAGGAACTCAGTACAGGTACAGATATTTAAATATGTATTCAATTATGTGCGTGAGTGTGTGTGAGTGCACCTGTGCATGTAGTATAACTTACTACCCGTACGGGCTATCTGCAATTAGTTACATTAATGAGTATGAGACAAGGAAGGTTCGATCCCAACCAGCTACCCTGGATATGTGTTATCTACCATGTGAATTTTAATCCATTCTTCAGGTAAACTCTGATGCACTTTATTATAGTTAACATCCCTTAAGGTGTTCCCATGAACTTTTTAGAGATAACAATCCTTGCCTTGTTTACCTGGATTAGACAGCTTATGCCACTTATGAAAAATCACTGGCATTACAAAGAATTTTATATAATGTGACACATCTTACTAACCAGCCGTTCTGCCAGCACATTTTTAAATTAGTAGGGTATGGATGGATAAGGTATAATTGAGAGGAAATGTATCCACATTTTTATGAAGGAAGAGTAGGAGAGGTTTAGAAATAACCACCCTCAATAAGCCCGGCCCATATAAGAACCCCAAACTCTCTGTTCCTTTTATTGTCACATGATGTTTTGCCCTTTACAATAATGGCAGTACATTTCCTTCAATCCACCTCTTCTCTATTCTATTGGTTTGTTTTACCACCGCATCTTACTACCTATCCAGGTTATACACATATGTACTAATTACCTTAATGAGTTAAGGATGAGGAATCTTAAATTTAGAGGAGGTGTACCCGCATTTGCGTAGAGCTAAACTGGAAAACCATTTTGAAAGAAAAACACCCTTAATCTACCCTTCTGGAATTCAAGCCTCGATCTTTTCATCGCCAGTCTAGTCAAACACGAGAACCTTAGACCATGCGATCACGGAAGCAGGTTATCTATCATTGTTAGTATGCAGATGCCTGGTATTAAGACACGGTAAACCAAAGAAATTTAAAAAAATCACAGCTTAAAATAACTTATCTATATATATAGAAATATAAAACGAAATTCACGTTTGAATAGAATTAAGTCATTGATTGATATGTATGTAAAAAATCACAGCTTAAAATAACTTATCTATATATATAGAAATATAAAACGAAATTCACATTTGAATAGAATTAAGTCATTGATTAATATGTATGTATCATGTACATTTATTCTGAAACCCGTCTCGGTGGCGTAGTTAGTTAACACACTAGTTTCGTGTTGAGCTAGACTACCGAGGACGGGGAGATCGAGGTTTGAATCTCGTTCGGGTGAATTGGGGGTGGTTTTCCCTAAATGTTTTTCCACTCTCCCTCCACGCAAATGCGGGCTCACTTCATCTAAATTTAATTATCCCAATTCCTAAGCCGTTAGCTTAATTAGTATATATGCGTATAGCCCGAACAGGTAGTAAGACACGATGCTAAATAAAAAAAATCTTAATTTTATTTGCTTCATCTTTACCCCAATAATATAAATATTCGGATAGCCCAACGGGTAGTAAGATTAACTAAATATATATTATCACGTTCTCTGCTCTGGACAGGATCGTTAGGCTAAGGTCGTACTTATGATCTGGTCACCGCAACAAAAACGTCACTACCATGACGCCAGCTCCCAAAGATTTATTTTATTTATAGGTAGCCATACTAGATGAAAACTGCCTGGCGACAACGACTTGGTCGCAAATGTGAGCGACTTTGGGTCTCTCATATAAATAGCATTGCTCAACGATCTGGTAAACTGGTTACGGAGATTTGTCACTGTGACCAAGTCGCATAAAGAGTATTTGTCGTCATGTATTTGAAAGTAGAGAAAGTAAAAGTGACTTGAGAGTTTATGATAAGTGAGGAATTCTTGCCATTTATGTTTAGCTTCTGATTAAAAACCTATTAATATGTATTTTTACAGATGATCTCGCAAACAAAAGTACTTCAATAAGTGCCCCCACTGCTCTGGAAAGTAACCAGGATAATCACACATCGCAGCCAGTCTCGCTTTCTTCATGGGATGAATCCGTTGAGACTTCAACAGACTTTTCGGCCAAAGTAAAGAGGTTGCTGAAGGACGTACCAAACTGGATGATCTCTCAAGAAGCACCTACACAGTCCATTCGTAATGTCAGATCAGTGAAGGCATTTGCTTCAAATATGTCTGGCACAACGGATAACATTTCGCAAATTACAAATTACCCAATAATGCCCATTGCTAACCAGTTAATTACACAAAGCACAGTTCGTAAAATTCGATCTTCTAAAACTTCAAAGCTATCAAACAAACCAATGACTCCTCTCACGTCTTCAACTCGTAAGGCTCGATCTCCTACACAATCACAGATCTCGAGTGACCCTATACTACCCAGTAGTAACCAATCAACTACACAGACCACCAATTCCAGTAGCCCTCTCACGTCTTCAACTCGTAAGGCTCGATCTCCTACACAATCACAGATCTCGAGTGACCCTATACTACCCAGTAGTAACCAATCAACTACACAGACCACCAATTCCAGTAGCCCTCTCACGTCTTCAACTCGTAAGGCTCGATCTCCTACACAATCACAGATCTCGAGTGACCCTATACTACCCAGTAGTAACCAATCAACTACACAGACCACCAATTCCAGTAGCCCTCTCACGTCTTCAACTCGTAAGGCTCGATCTCCTACACAATCACAGATCTCGAGTGACCCTATACTACCCAGTAGTAACCAATCAACTACACAGACCACCAATTCCAGTAGCCCTCTCACGTCTTCAACTCGTAAGGCTCGATCTCCTACACAATCACAGATCTCGAGTGACCCTATACTACCCAGTAGTAACCAATCAACTACACAGACCACCAATTCCAGTAGCCCTCTCACGTCTTCAACTCGTAAGGCTCGATCTCCTACACAATCACAGATCTCGAGTGACCCTATACTACCCAGTAGTAACCAATCAACTACACAGACCACCAATTCCAGTAGCCCTCTCACGTCTTCAACTCGTAAGGCTCGATCTCCTACACAATCACAGATCTCGAGTGACCCTATACTACCCAGTAGTAACCAATCAACTACACAGACCACCAATTCCAGTAGCCCTCTCACGTCTTCAACTCGTAAGGCTCGATCTCCTACACAATCACAGATCTCGAGTGACCCTATACTACCCAGTAGTAACCAATCAACTACACAGACCACCAATTCCAGTAGCCCTCTCACGTCTTCAACTCGTAAGGCTCGATCTCCTACACAATCACAGATCTCGAGTGACCCTATACTACCCAGTAGTAACCAATCAACTACACAGACCACCAATTCCAGTAGCCCTCTCACGTCTTCAACTCGTAAGGCTCGATCTCCTACACAATCACAGATCTCGAGTGACCCTATACTACCCAGTAGTAACCAATCAACTACACAGACCACCAATTCCAGTAGCCCTCTCACGTCTTCAACTCGTAAGGCTCGATCTCCTACACAATCACAGATCTCGAGTGACCCTATACTACCCAGTAGTAACCAATCAACTACACAGACCACCAATTCCAGTAGCCCTCTCACGTCTTCAACTCGTAAGGCTCGATCTCCTACACAATCACAGATCTCGAGTGACCCTATACTACCCAGTAGTAACCAATCAACTACACAGACCACCAATTCCAGTAGCCCTCTCACGTCTTCAACTCGTAAGGCTCGATCTCCTACACAATCACAGATCTCGAGTGAGCCTATACTACCCAGTAGTAACCAATCAACTACACAGACCACCAATTCCAGTAGCCCTCTCACCTTTTCAACTCGTAAGGCTCGATCTACTACACAATCACAGATCTCGAGTGAGCCTATACTACCCAGTAGTAACCAATCAACTACACAGACCACCAATTCCAGTAGCCCTATCACGTCTTCAGCTAGTAAGGCTAGATTTCTTGACACCATATGGTCAATCTTGCTGCCTTCAGTAAAAAGAAACTCACTGATCTCAAGTGACCACAAGCAGTCAAACTGTGTCAACGAATGTAGCAAACCGACAACAAAGAACACAAACACATTATATCATCCAATTCGTACTTTACGTTCATTAGACTCATTGAATTCAAATCTGTCTCACATAATAAATAATAAACTGACCAAAATTACCTCGGCAATGTCACGTGCTTTCAGGCAGTCCTCTAATGCTGATAATGACCAACAGTCAGTTGCTGGAAGGTCAATAAATAATGACAACCCTTCTCTCAAACTGGATAGCGCTTCGACAACTGCTAGTACCCCAATAATTCCCGGGAATCTTCCAGGAATTAATCTCAAGGAGGCTTCAGCAGTATCTACTCCAAAATCAGCCATCACTGCCAGATCTATAAAGCCTAGCATTTCGAATAATCGAGACAAAAACAACATCAGCCCCTTAGAAATGTTGAGTTCCCACAGCATATCAAATGGCGTTGATGACATTATAAGGCAACGGGATCAACAACAGAAATTATTGAGGCTCCTCCGTCAGTCAAATGTAAAGCTTAAAGGATTTGAGGTAGCTGGTGAATCATTATCTCACACTTTGGAAACACATCGTCACGGTAGAACTGTTGAGCCCAATATAGCTCCAGTGGCCGTTATCGCTGAAAACACCTCGAACCTCACCATGGCTACAGCCTTACCTAAGGGTCAATTGGTGGAAGTTAACGCGACAACAAGATTGGAACGGACTGTATTATCAGAGGGAAGCCGTGGTAGGATCTAGTCTTGATCAGCCCCTCTCAAAGGTGATTGCATCTGCTGCATCAGTTGATAACGACAGCGTTCTGGATGATGATAAGATTGTATCAAGTTTGGCAAACGACATCGAGTTCACTGCACCGGCCGGTGGACCAAGCCCTTTGGCTTCTGTCAGCGCTTCACGCAGCAGCAGGCAGGACAAGGAGCATCCTACACCCTCCAACCGCCGTCACATCTACGTTGAATTTATTTCTAACTATTTCGGTATAAATTAGGAGGTAAATGTTTTCACTCAGGACAATATTCATAGAGTATCTGTATCGCTAACCTGCTCATTAGTAGGTTGCAATAATTATTAGAGCATTAACCTTGCTTTTCTTACTTATAATTATGTTCCCTGACTCACTGAGTCCATTCATGTGAGTGCCATGACAGTTTCAGGCTATTTCCTGTACTTTCATGTATTACTAATTAGTTTAATTTAGATAGTAAGTTGGATGTATGTTATAAAGGTTTTATCCTTACCAATAGCTAGTTAAAATTTTAAAAATAGAAAATAGGTATCTATACTTCGATAAGATGTATCATTTCATGAGTGAATAAAATTCGTTTTTCATTTCAACATTCTATTTAGTCTATGTCTAGTACTATTAATCGAAAATTCATTATATTTGATTTTAAAATATCGTTAAAATCAGTGTTACAAGTCAACCGTTTAGTCAGAACAATTAGGTAATATAGGCCTAGGGTTATTTCTAGTTTATGAACCAAATCATTTTCGTTATCTATTAAATTTATAACGTAACAAAATTAATAAGCTAATAAATTATAAATAGCAAAGTTGACCAAGTTTGTGGAAGGTTATACTTTCTAAAATTGCACGTATATATTACAGTAATAGCACTTCAATTTTTAAAAAAACACAGTGTGTATTTGAGTTTATTTGTTTTTATTGCAAACAACACTTTTGTCACAGCTTCATAAATTATTCTGTTCTTTTATTTAATTGTTTGTGATGGACTATTTTCATAAATAAATATTAGTTCCCAAAACGTTGTCCAATTTGATGCCTTGCAATGGACACAAGGGGTAGGCGGAGACTTATTCAAAATCAAACACTTAATTATAGGAACTATATTGTAATACTGCGTGACACTCTAAGATTAGGGAAAGAAAACATACCGTTTTATTTACATCTAGTGTCAGAAATAAGAATGAAAATTTCTGCAGACCATTACTTGATTTTCTTTGAAAATTATCAGACATGGAAGTTTTGGTGCACAAAGTGGGAAGTTTTAGTTTTCTTGTGTAGAAAATCATTATTGTAATCACTCTTATACATGATTCCTAGATGTTCATAGTACCAGTAATGGTGGTAATAAAATTTAATTGTATGTCAGTACGGCCATTGTGGAAAGCAGCCTACATAATTTATATTCCCGCTATCGTAAAATTTTGTGAAAACTATTACAATAATAGTTTTAATAAATATGTTGTGTTGTCAACCTATGATGGAAGTATAGTTAAAGTTTTTAAGGAAATATCCATGGCTACCCCGAATTAACAGATATATTTTAGAAGACTTGTTAACACGGTATATAACTAGAGATAGGAAATCACAACAAATACAACATAATTATTAAAACGTTACACAGTGTATACAAACAAATTCTACACATGGTATAATATTTAAGTATATAACATAATTTTAGTTCAATAAGCCACAAAGTCCACTTGACATAATATACGTGACTTTATTCAACAATGGTTATGTCAATGATATTCTTGGGTATTCCTTCACAAAGTAATCATTAATACATTTTTTGAAATAAATAATGGTAATTTATATTTGAGGCTTCAAAGATCCATAATAACTGACAGACAAAAGAAAACCCTTATGTTGATAAATACTATTTGGCGCCTTATTGTTCTAACTGTAGCTTACTCTCCATTGACATTATTTATTTTTGATCGAGCGTGTGTTATAAATAAATTACATAAATAAACTAAAACCTTGTAATGGTAAAATAGTGGTATATCCAACGTTTCGGGCGAGGTCTTAGACGATGTTAGTTATTCGTCGTACTGGAAAATCATCTCGTAGAGGTCGCTGGGACTAGGAGGGTACCGGAAGTTGCTTTCAGATCCTGCCGCCGCCGGTGAAAGAGCGCTGTTATAAATACGGTTGTTGGCAGCCCTGTAGGAGGTTGGGAGCGCTAGCCGCTTACCAAACCTGAAATAAAGAATAAGGATCACGTTAGGTTTCTCTTCGAACATTTGCCAGGTTCCTTCCGTTGTAGTCGAACTTTCGTGTGTGCGTGTAGACCAGTATATACAGTATTAAAACGATAGAAAGGATTTATTAGAGAATATGTACAGTCCAATTTAGAAAATAAGTAACTTTTTTTTACGGTTATAGAAGTAAATAAAACTATTTAAATATATATTATTTACGTAAAATCATGTGATCTTCAACTGTAACTTTTCATAAATGAAAGTAATAATTACCAAAAAATATTAATAATGAAGTAAAGTTTTACTAATGACTGCAATGTTCTAAAATATCTTTTTTACAAGAAACTGTCAGCATTGAAAGATATTATATTATATTATATATTATTATTATTATTATTATTATTATTATTATTATTATTAGATTAGTTCATATAAAATACAGAGATACAAACACAAGATTAAAAATGCTCACACCATCCCCAAGAGGTACTTGAGAGCGAGCAGTTACGTAATTAAAAAAGACGGGAATATTTGTTGCCCTGATGGGCTGATTAAATATACTACCTTTGATTTGGAGCGGGAAAGTTGAATAAACCCACCACATAGCATATCTAATACTGGCCTATTACAGCCTTAAAAATAAAAAATAATCATATTACTACATTAAATTTATATCATCGGTATGAAAACTATCTAAGAAAGTGACATCTGCATATCAAATAACATGATACATCTTGAGCTTTAGTAACGTTTATAAATATCAGATATTGTTTATCCTTCCGTGTCCTCAATCTAAATTACACTTTTTTTTATTACTAGTGTTCACAAAATACATATGAAAAATAAATTTAAAATTAAACCTCTCTAAGGAGTATATGTTTATATTTCATGGACATTTTGGACAGATCGAAAACTATTAATAAGGAAACAGAAAGGATAGAAGGTGTAAATAAATTCAAAAACAAGAATTATTATTGTTGATATGTTCATTACCATTACTCATTATTACAAGCAAACACCTCATAAATATAACACTGAGCAAATTATAGAGCTTGTAAATAATCAACTTCTAGATTACTCGTGGCAGAGAGGTGACTAGGAGATATCTATTCGCGGGCTGGTGGAAATATAACCAGTTTGAATGTGGGTCACGCATAGAGGTAGCAATCAACAATACCCTAACCAAAACGCACTAACAAATTACGAAGCTCTCGAGACAATATGATCTGCTCATGCGCGCCATAGTTAGCTAACTGGCGATCAAGCCACTATAAAACATTACACATCACCAGTGAAAATAAAATTAGGTCATCAATAACGTATTAATACTTTTATATTTATTGAAAACTTTATTTTTTATCACAACTGAATCATTGTGGATTAGTTTGTATTATTATCTTTAAGCCATATTAAAATCATACTACAATAATTAAGTTAGAAGTAATTGGCTCTTGGATAAAGTTCAGCAATAGAATTCTTACTCCTAGACTGTCTATCAAATATAAATCCAAATGACTCAATTGTAATAAAACACACTATTTTGTTTTCCCTTAGTGACGTCACATCTACGGATGAGTGGACATGCATGCGCTTTCTAGTGGTAAAAGGATGCACAGTTTCAGTAGCTCAAATGGCGTCGCAGCTGCATCCGTCATAGAGACGAGGGCTATGTATGAGTTATCAAGTAATATTAAATGTATTAGTATAAAAACTGCTCCTCCAACATGGCCACCAGTTAATTTGAAACATCTGGCCGTTTGTTTGCAAGCTCTTTGGATAAGACAGTCAGTCAATACGTAAAAATCTTCACGTCTGACGTATGAACTAAAAGAACCCTACCAGTGGGCACGCAAGCTATTTGTCAAGCTCATCTAGTCTGATTTGGCAGTGACGGTGAGTTTGGTGTTCGAATATTGGCTGGATATACTGAAGATGGTTTTACCTAAATATTATTTATTATTATTTTAATACAGCGTCTAACTAGACGTTCAGATTATACGCATATGTACAAATTACGCTAATGTGTTAAGGATGATAGGTTGAATTTAGAGGAAGTGTACTGACATTTACGTGAAGATAGATAGCTAGTTTAAAACCATCTAGTGAAAACCACCCTCAGCACACCCAAAAGACCAGTGGTATTCAACCTAGGATAAGTGTACCCCAAGGAGTTCACGAAGGTATCCTAGGGAGTACGTACAGTTTAAAACTTACTATACATTTTTTGGATGTAGCTCTTTTTTTAATATGTAGACTATAAAATACATACAGTTCACATTAAGCACCAAAACCTTCGGGGGTACCACGTCAAAGATAAATTATATCTGGGGGTACACAAACAAAAAAGGTTAAATACCACTTCCTTGGACCATTCGGCCACTGAAGTGGGTTTTATCCTGAATAACTTCCCATTCTTCCTACATTCAAACACGGACACACTTCTCCTAAGATGTACCTTTCTCATCCCCAGCCCATTAGTGTGATTACAAATGTGCATATCCCGGATGGATGGTAAGACTAACAGAGAAGGTGTACCTGGGTCTGCCCGCGATGGCGTAGTAGTTGCTGACCTCTTCGAGGTAGGAGCGGAGTTCTTCAGGGGTGGCAAACACCTTGGGTCTGGCAGGACGCGCCATGTTCTCGGGTCCTTTGGCCAGAGGGTCACAGCAGCAAGACATGGACAGCCCTAGCACAATGCACACACAAGCCAGCAACGCCATATTACCAGTCGGACACTGCATAGCCGCTGCTGGAACAGACAACACGGTGGGGTCAGTAAGTCCCTGCCGCAAACAATATACGTACTGGGGGGACTAGTGTGAATAAAGAGGATGGCAGGGGAGATATCATGGAGATCGTTTCATCATAGATGTATTTATTGTATTTAGTTAAATAGCAGAAGTTAGTTTTTTAACACCGTGTCTTAATACCTGTTCAGATTATAGACATATAATAATTTAAATTTCATTTATTATAGTGCTGGCCAACAGTCGTGAGACCGATGACAGACAAGCACTGAAAAGTACACAAGTACTTGCAAGCACGTGTAATAACAAAATAAAATAATCGATAATAGCTAAATAATGGTACATATTTAAGAGTAGTAAAAACGTAAGTATTTAAAAAGGATAACAATAAGCGAAAAAAAAAATCAGAATAGAGTAGATTTAAATATTCGAGGCAGAGCCTCTACAGGATAAATTGGTTATAAGGAAGTTTCTTAAATAACTCTGAGTTGTTTGGCTTTTCTTTTATGATAAGATTCGAATTCGACAAATCTGTAATTAGCGCTGTGGATACAACGGCCTATAGGGATCATCTTGTAAGAGTTGTTGAGAGAAAATAATGTTGGATAACTAGAGGCCCGAGAAGGGACATGTATACAAAAACGTTCCCCAGGCGGCAGACCTTTACTATGTAACTAGTGATATGAGGGGGAGGGGGGAATAATAACTCACTCACATGCGTAGTTCGAGATTTGATGGAGGACTAAAACTGGAAGATGCGATAATACTTAGCACCGTGTCTTATTACCCGCTGAAAGATGTTGGTCGGTCGCGAACGATGAATTTCGTGAAAGATTGAGCTACAAGAAGTATTATTATTATTATTATTATTATTATTATTATTATTATTATTATTATTATTATTATTATTATTATTATTATTATTAAGCATCACGTCTTACTACCCGTTCGGGTTATACGCAATACAAGAAGTAGTTCGTGAACTATTTAAGTAGATATATATATATATTGATAATTTCAGTGAACTAAATCAATTTGAACTGTTCTCAACAATGAACTCTACTGTCCATCTCTAAGCTAGACAGAGAGAATAAAACTAGAAATTCCGAATGCGAATGTTGGAGAGTGCTTGTACTACTCAGCATTCCAGATGACGTCATCCACACGCACCACATGAATTGGATTTTAATTTGTCTCCCGGAATTATTATCAGCATTGCCGACTTCCAATGCGTACGATGCGGGCAGTCTCATTTAAAATAATATAAATAATTCAAAACTCCAATTATTATCGGCATTGCCGACTTCCAATGCGTACGATGCGGGCAGTCTCATTTAAAATAATATAAATAATTCAAAACTCCGATGCGTGCGGTCCGTCCGATGCGGACTAGTGGAAGCTTATCTTTAGGAAACATTTTAGAGGTAATCTACCCGCATTTGCGTGAAAGGAGAGTGGGAAATCATTTAGGAAAAACCAACCACAATAGAACCGAACGTAATACGAACATGATCTCCCTGTCTTCAGTAGGCCAGTCTAACACGAAAGTGACGCCTTAGAGTAGACTATTTGGCCACTGAAGCGGGTCAGAAATTAGTTAAATTTTGATAGAAAGAGCCTTTTGGACAATACAAACACTTTATTACATTAATTTAAAAAAACATTTTTTTTACCATTTTATTAGTGTGTTTTAACAGATCTTGATAATATGTATCAAAAGTGACAGCTTCAGATAATATGACCCAACGTATGAATATGAGAAAGTAGATCTGGTTGTATTTAGAAGAAGGTAGAAAGCAACTTTTTTAGTACCTATGAAAATTGGAGTGTAAACACAAATCTTACAAGTACAAACTTGCAGCCGTGATAAACAACCGATGAATCCACACGTCTCTCACAGACTCTGCCTTGAGCTATGAGGGAAGGATGACACTAAAAACTTGGGAAGATTCCCGGATAGCTAAGTGGAAGAGAATTGGCCTGCTAATTCAAAGGTCCCAAGTTCGATTCCCGTGTTCAGGGGTAATTTTCAAATATAGTTTAACTGAAGTATGTTACTAGCACGTGAATATATATAATAATAAAAGGAAGTGTTTGTCTGTGTGTTTGTTTGTTTGTTTGTTTGTGTGCGATGCCCAGCCAAATCTACGGCACGCAAGATATCTGAAATATTTAATATAGGTGGACGGAAGGGGGTCTGAATGCACCTCGAAGCTGGATTTTTAAATCTTTTATTGGCTTTTTAATCAGGCCATTTTTAGCGAATTCTTGAAGAAAATGTTGTTAATTTGTTCTAGAATTACGTTTCAGAGATAGCTGTGATAAAAATATGCCACATCCTCCTCTGAAAAAAAAAGTGTACGAAATTAACAAGGAGAAAACAGAGAAAGATAACACGTTTCAGAGATAACGTTTCATTTTGAATCTGTAGATGGGTCACGGGCAACGCACATGCGGGATTGCTAGTATCAATATAAAAGTTGTTTTACCTGATATTAAAGCCATAAGGTTATACTTTATCTTCTTCTATTCCATCTCAATTTATTTCATACATTTTACTTATAAATCATAGGTCGAATGCGCTAGAGAAATAGGCTGTGAATGCAAAAGGGAAAATATCAGTCTAAGCTTATGGCTATCACTCAGCCAAGTTTATTATTTTTATTATTTAGCATCACGTTCTACTATCTTTTAAGGTTATACACTTATGTACTAATAACGCTAGTGAGATAGGGATGAGTAAGATTAAATTTAGAGGAAATGTACCCGTATTTGCGTGGAGGGAGAGTGGAAAATATTTTTGAGAAAAAAAGTCAGTACATTCAACCGGGATCCAAACCTCAAACTCCCTGTCATCGGCAGTCCAGACTAGTATGAAAGTGACACCTTAGACTATGCGACCACCTAAGCCAAGTATCTGGAAAATAACTGTTCAGGAAAAGCTATTATAAATTAATCCGACTGGGATCCTAATCCCAATCTTCTAAGTCTAAGGGAGGAGTGGTAACCACTATGCCAATACTTCCAGAAAGCCATTCATCGCTTTGTGATAAACGTATCAATAGATGGGAAAGTTTCATAGTCAGACTTAGGGCCAGTTTCATAGTCAGACTTAGCATGCCTAAAGTGCGAGTCGATACTAAATACAGGACGACACCTACCTAGAAGGACGACACCTACCTAGACCAAAATGGACGCACGCATATGAAACTGGCCCATTCCATTCAATTTCAGGTAGGTGACGTCTGGTATTTAGTATAGCGCCGCACTGGAGGCGTACTAAATCTGACTATGAAACTGGGCCTTAGTATGCCTCAAGTGCAGTGGCACACTAAATACAGGATGACTTCTACCTATACCAGAATGAAACTGGCCCATTCCATTCTGGTCTAGGTAGGTGCCATCCTGTATTTAGTATAGCCACCCTCCTGCCACACACTTGAGGCGTACTAAGTCTGACTATGAAACTGTCCCATGGATACGTTTACATTCGATTGTGGCGTCATTCCAATCTAATGCATTTTCTACCAGTTTCGGTTGCAACATGGTCTAAGGTGCTATTATCGCACTAGATTAAGCTGCCGATGATGGAGAGATTGAGGTTCAAATCTCAGTCAAGTGTACTGAGGGTGGTTCTTTACAAATGGTTGTCCACTCTCCCTCCACCAAAATGTGGGTACACTTTCTATAAATATAACCTTCCAAATCCCTGAAACATTTAGCGTAATTATTATATAAGTGTATAACCTGAATGGTTAGTAGGCCTAAAACGCGGTGTTAAAAAAATTAATTTTCTTTATCCCTAGCCGTTGAATTAAATCTGACATACCCACTTCAGTGGCCGAATGGTCTAAGGAGTTACTATCGTGTTGGATTGACCTACTGAAGATGGGGAGATCGGAATTTGAATCCCAATTGGATCTGCTGAGGGTGTTTTTTTTATTAACGGTTTCCCATTCTCATTCCACGCAAATGTGGGTAAATAACCTCTAAAATGCTTTTCAACATATGTGTTTATATCCTGAATAGGTAGTAAGACGCAATGATAAATAAATTGCATGTATAGTATTTATGCTAAAGGTACAAATCAGAAATAATAATTAAAATGCATTAAAATTCTATAGGTATGTATCTGACCTGTGGTCACTTCTTGGCCCTGACTCGTAAGGCCAATTCTCAAATCTCAATTGGGTGTAATATGGGGTGCTATATATGCACGTGATAATGGAAGTGCACTGGATATTTGTGATATATCTAAATTAGATCAAACACAACAACCAAAACCCATAATTGCAATGTTTCACAAAGCGAAAGGACACATACCCAATTTATTAACTCATAAATAATAGATGCTGTCGGTAGTCAAATTTCAGGACCCTTAGAGTGGTAGTAAGATACACTACAAACTGATGTAAAGTGTCGATATTCACGTTATTCATCTTCTCTCCTAACATATGCTGATAATTTTCGTTAAAATTCCCCCTCATAATGATGAAGTTAATTATTTTCTGACCCTACACTCGTCGACTCGTGGACAAAGGCATTAGTCTTGTCTGATTTGATTCTACCGGTGACGTGGAGTTCAGGGTTCGAATCACTTTGGGGTGTACTGAGGTTGTTTTTTCCTAAATTATTATTTACCCCTCCCTCCAATAAAATGGGAATAAATTTCCTCCATAGTCTAACTTCCTCATCCCTACCCCATTAGTATAAATGTGTGGACAGCTTGTAAAACGTGGATAAAAATAAACGTTTTTTACAATAATATGCAATGCTACATAATAGTACGTTTTATATATTAATATTTAAATCTCCATAATTTATGAGCTTAAGTAATTCTTTTTTTCTCCCTAATTTTATACAGACTTTCTACTTTCCTAAATCAATACAAATAATATTTTCTGCTTTGCGTAAGGAAGTAGAAGAATACAATGATTAATTATAACAGTTATAGTAACCGGCCACGTAGTGTAGTAGTCAGTACACCTGGCTACGAGCCTAGGGGTCCCGGGTTCTATTCTTGGCTGGTACCTTGGGTATTTTCCCCTTGAGCGTTCGGTTAGTTAGACCTAAGTTAAGTTAAGACGGCACACCAGCTCCATAACGTTCTTTATATTCACCATCACATCATCTCATTGCGGATATGACGTGTAGACAACCTCCTTTGGTGTACCCTGGGCAACGTTCTGTGCCACAAGAGTGGCTAATAGTCTATACTCTACATAAAGGCGACCGAACCTTAATGTCATGTCCCCCTCCTGGTCATATATGCCATACGGTAAAAAAAAAACCTGCTATAGTTATTGTGGCATAACTTATTATTCTATTTAGCTCTTCATATTCGTATATTTTTTCCTCCCCTGGATCTCACCCCACAGGGGAAACGCCCACTAAAATGACGTGACATGATAGTGATCCGACGCGTGCTCTGGCGTCTAACATACATACTCCGGTTAAACCAATGTGAACATATGGGTAAGCTCACACTGAAATAGCGCGACACAGTTGTGACTTGACACACGTCCGGGTCAGACGATTGCTGCATGCTCCGTCGCAGACTACCGATAAGTTGGTTCATTTATTTAAGATTCTTCAGGTGACATACAAGTCCTATAGTTTGTATCTTGTTTTTAAAATCTCAGGCTCAATTTTTCCTACCAAAAAATTAATAATATTTGTTTAATCATTCTGTAAAATGACTAAAATTGTTCTGAATACATATTTAAATCTTTAAAAACATTGAAAGTACCGTGTTTTTTTTAATTTGCTTTTTAAAAAGAATGTACCCAAAAATGTTGTTTACCACGATCATAATTATTGTATCTAATAACATTGATTCAATTCAATAAAGTTAAAGCATATTCATCATCAGAGGCCAACATTATGACTAAATTAATTACTAATAAATAATTCCGGTGTGCTTTGAGTCTCATGTGATTATCATAACTTGTGTGTCACTGTCAGACTTCTGCCATGTTACTACCAGATCATGAATCCGACACCTTAGTTCAGTCGGAAGAGTGTCTGCCTACTGAGCAAACTGGGTTTGATTCCCAGCTTGGCCAAAAGTGTCATTGGTGAAATGTGGGTATTACCCTCTCACATTGATAAATTAACGGGCGGGGACTGGATGTTGTGCCTGTTCTAGTATTAAGGTAGATTATGAGGCATACGAATCTACGACAGGACTAGCAAGCCGGTAGATGAAAATATATGACGTGAATAAAAAACTGACCCAGACCATTGACCGGAAATAAAATGGACGCAAGTAAGTACTACCAGACCATGTGTCACGTCACTTTGGTGGACGCTCTTAAATATTTGCCAAGTCACACCGAACTAAACGAGGTATTAAGTGATATCTTATTCTAAACTCACTGCATTCAGATCCTTACATAACAGTCACATTCCCAAACCCTTCCTTCACCTCTGACAAGACGTGTATTAATCACAACTTGTGAATGTGAGGAATGCCAGGCCTCCACCGTGGTTCGGATCCCACGTTAAACTGTAGGTCCTCCATTTGATCCCACAATCACCCTACCATTACATATTAGCGTAAGTGCGTACAACCCGAACGGGCAGTAAGACGCGGTGCTAATAATAATAATAATAATAATAATAATAATAATAATAATAATAATAATAATAATAATAACAGTCACATCTCTTACCACGCAGTGGATCTGGCCTAGGCTTCAACCAAGGCCTGGGCCAAATACAAGAGAATGGGGCCCAGGCAAACACAAATAATCACCCGTAACTCGATAAATTTCACAACTCATGGAGACTAAATATCGATCCACGTGCGATTCGAACCGAGGTATCTGACGCAGGGTTAAAACAAATACCCTCGGTACTCTCGAACACGGCTGAGACCTTTCGTTGCAAATGGTGACGTCAGAAGGATATGTTAGAATGAAAGATATTCTTGAGGATCGCCTCGCTACAATAGAAGTCTTCCCAACCCCCCCACCCCCCTATCATCCTCTGACCGCCCCCTCACCCGCCTCTCAATCCACGACGGACAAAATATGCATTTAGATGGTGGATATGTATGCATGAGAAACATAAAAGTGAAGACTTCTTTATTTTTTTACCAGAGGCTGGACATAACTGTATTAACTGTCCGAGCTCCCCTTGCGTCATCTACGCGAGTCCAACAATCTTGCTGTCAATGTGTCGATTGGACGCGGACACGCCGAGTAGACTTGTCATCGCAAATATAACGTACAGCGACGGTCAACAAGAGTGAACGGTTTACTCTGGATACACACGTTGGTGGAAAAGCAAACGGCAGTTATTGAAATGTGGTCACGTGACGATCTCTAAACCGATCACAATAAAACAGCGCGAACTGCGAAGGTAGTTCTGCAGTATAAGAAACAATCTCGGCTTGGGCCGTGCTTCTCCATGAAATCGGCGTCGAATTACCATTCAAGATTCAAAACCAACCAACTCAATCAGTGCGCATGCGCCTAAACCAACCGACTCAATACGTGCGCATGTGCTTCTACAAAGCGAGATACAAGCAAACAGACGCACCTACTGCTGTAAAATAGTTTGAAATAACTATTTAAGGTGGCCGCCTAAGTCAGCGAGACAGTATCAATCGTTGTCAGCCCACACGTCTTAAGATACAATGTTCTGTGTCGTTTTCTGGAAATACTTCTCTATTATGTCTAGACTTATACTCCCTTACGCTCTTCGTTTACAACTACCCTTTATCATGCCATTAAGAAAGAAGGGAATTAACACTATTAAACGTATTATATATAACAAGGTAAAGAGGTAATCTCGCTTCTAGTTCTCAAATATCTTAAAATTTTCTGTTGTTAGCCTATAAAAAATGTACTTTATTAGTTTGTTAGAGGAAGGATGAATCTAGAGCCCTTTTACATTAACCCTAGTATCATAGCTCCACCTTAAAAATTCATTAAAAATGAGGTAATAGCCTATTTTCACACATTTTCTATTAATAAAACACAAAACATGGGTTTTTGCTATGGGAAAAAAAATCTATGTTTGAATGTATCGACTTTATTTTGGCGTGAACCATATTTTGAAATTAACGTATCATAAAATTAAATAAATATTGCATTAGAGCTGAACTTGTGCGCGGAAATTTCTCACTGAAACAGCCCCTTTAAGTAAAAACTATGTTGTTTCGTTTTTGTGTTGATTTGTTTCATTACACAACAGTATATAATGAGAAAACATTCATAGCGACCATCATCTAAAATATATGTCTATCTACTATCAAATTAAATATATTAATAACCAGCCGTTTTAAGTTTGTGTCGAAATGAATCATAGGTCGACATAAATTTCTGCTAGCGTGAAAATTGCTGCGCCCCTCGAAGAAGATTAAACTCTCAATTTTTGGCGAGCGTGTGGATCAAGCTTTGGAGTTGGGATACTTGTTCTTCGGTGGCCTCATAGTCTAAGGCACTACTCTAGCAATAGACTAGACTGCAGAAGATGGAGGGAGATAACGGGGTTTGATCCCAGTTGGGTGTACTGAGGGTGGTTTTATAATAAACGGCCACGCAGATTCGAGTACACTTCCTTTAAGTTCAACCTTCCTAATTTCTGACACATTAGTGCTAATAAAAACAAAAACTTAACATTTACGTAAAAAGATGTGTTTACTTAATGTTCACATGATTGAAATAAACATATTATGTGATCAAGATTCACGTAACGTAGAGTAAAAATTCGAATAAAACACATACAATATTTTATAAGGTTTTGAAATAATCTGTTCACATTAATGTAACCTGAGCAGTTTAGGCTAATCAGGCTCCAAGTGCTTACAATAGAGGTTTACTGAGTCTACAAAATAATGTAGGAATAAGCAACATGATGTTTTGTTGTTTGCGAAACGAGAACAAACAACCCGTAACGAAGAAGGAGTCTGCACACATTAAAACAAACAAATGAAATACTAAATAGCCGTGTTGATATTGCTTGCAACATGATTTGCAGGTATGAACACGTAGTACACGTAACGTAACAGTTTTCCTCTGGGTAATTCTTACGTTAAGGGAACGTCACTTCAATTATTTGCATTGTGCTGGCTTCCATTAAAAAAAAAGGAAGAGGATGGCCTTGAAATTACGTAAATGTTAAGATAATCCAAGCCTTATATTTAAAAAGGCTAATCCTTTTTTTTTCACAGGAAATGTACAATTTTCTAATGGTAATTACATAGAAAAGGACGCCCGAATCCTTAATTCCTCAAATACTTTGAATAATTCTTTGACTCAAAAGATTCTATAAAATCACACAAAATAAATTGTATGGAATTTCAAATCTTGACTTGTTAGTAAATGGTATGAAGTTAAAAAAAAAAAGTAATAAGTATGAATCAAATAGTAAATGGTATGAAGTTAAAAAAAAAAGTAATAAGTATGAATCAACATTGCAAAATAAGTACAAAATCGTTTCAAAATTATTTATTTAGTCAAAATGTGTATTCTTTGATTTTTATGACTTAATAAATATGACGAATAAATGGATAATTCAATAGTTTATATTATTTACATCAGTGATCGCATGGTCTAAGGCAGTGATTCTCAATAGTTTGTGAGCCACCTGTAGTCCATGGTGGAGTGCCAGGTGGTTCTCAGGCGGGACCAGAGAGTAAAAATAAATATTATTTTGAAGAGCTAAAGCTTATAAGATTTACATGCTGGGGCCGCTAAATCAACAGTACTTTGTACCACAAGTAGTATTACATGTGTAAATGTGCATAATACACAAAGTAAGGTCAGGAGAGTGAGAGTATTTCCATACTCTTTCCACGCAAATGCTGGTGCATTTCCTATTCACCATCCTACCGATCCGTACCCCTTAGGATTAGTTTATTTTGCCACCACGTTTTACTACCCGTTCGGGTTATATACTTATGTACTAATTACACTAGGGGTTTTAGGGATGAGGAAGGTTATATGTTTAAGAAATGTACCCTCATTTGCGTGGAGGAAGAGTGGAAAACTATTTTGAAAACAAACCTCAGTACGCCCGACCAAGATTTGAACCTTGATCTACCCGCCATCGGTGGTTTAATCTACTGCAGGGTAGTGCCTTAGACCACACGGTCACCGAAGTAAGTTATACGTTATTAACATCCTTGCTACCCTCTTCAGTGGCTGAATGGTCTAAATTCTGTCATTATCTCGTGTTAAACTGTCCTCCTGAAGATGGGGAGATCAGGGCTCGATTTATTTTGGGCAAAACGGTGACCTGGTGGTCTAGGTGTAAGATGTCAGACTTCTGTGCCGGGGGTCCGGGGCTCAATCCTCGGTCCCGGCACAGATTTATCTGAAA
This sequence comes from Timema bartmani, assembly GCA_902151455.1. Classification (NCBI taxonomy): domain Eukaryota; kingdom Metazoa; phylum Arthropoda; class Insecta; order Phasmatodea; family Timematidae; genus Timema; species Timema bartmani. The sequence goes on from CABFWB010000577.1 coordinate 180,279, forward strand.
ACCAAACCCTTACTTCACCTTTGACAAGATGTTTATTAATCACAACTTGTTGTATGTGTAGAATTCCAGGCCTCAACCGTGGTTCGGATCCCACGTTAAACTGTAGGTCCTCCACTTCATCTCACAATCATCCTACCGTTACACATTAGCGTAAGTGCGTACAACCCGAACGGGTAGTAAGACGCGGTGCTAATAGTAATAATATTTTGGGCAAAAAAAGTACTTTTGCTATAAAAACTGCAAAATCACTTTTTATCGTATACCCCACACTTTCACCTTAGTTGAAGTGGACCTTTAAAAAATGGGTTTCGTCAAAGAAGTGCTGCTAGGGAAAGTCTCTTAGTTGCCCGGAGCCGATATTTTCGCGGAAGTGAGCGTCCTCTTGTTTGCTACGCAAACACCGTACGCCCATCCTCAACATCCCTGTAGCCATGAGGTAAAACGGGCCCGATGTTGTACAGGAAACTTGGGCAGGAAGTTAACAAGTCAATTATAAGTCCTCTTGTGAAGACAAGAATCTTGAAGAAAACGGGAGATTCAAGGCTGGTGTTTGTTACCAAGGCGATACTCAAATTAGTTTTGAAAGTCTGAAAATTATTGAAGAAAATGTTGGCCATCCTACGGGGCAGAGCGGTTAAGTAGACCGGATACAAGTATAATATAGCATCACAGCACGAGTTCAGGTGGTACATAAAAAATAGAAGTGTGCGAATCTTCTAAATATCAAAACCAAAGGTCTGATCTTTTCGAATGCAATCAACAAACAGCCCCAATAACCTTCGAATCTTGGAATCATTTCAAAGGAAAAAGAAAACTTAGATATAATATGAACCTGATTTGAAATATTTTACTAGTCATGGAATATTTTAATAAACGATCATCTTTAGAACAGTAATCTGACACCTTAGCTCAGTCTGTAGCGCGTCTGCCTACTGAGCTAAGGGTCCAGGGTTCGATTCATGGGATGTTCAAAAAATGTACCATTGGTGAAATGTGGATTTACCCTTTCACATTGATAAATTAACGGCCGGGGACTGGATGTTGTGCCTGTTCTAGTCTTAAGTTAAATCACTAGGCTGGAAACAGCAATGGATGGAAAGTAAATAATCTTTAGAACCACTGCCAACCCGCTTCGGTGGCTGAATGATTTAGCGCGCTACTCTCGTGTTGGACTAGACTGCTGAAGACAGGGAGATCAGGGTTCAATCCCGGTCGGGTGATCTGAGGTTTCCCACTCTCTTTCCACGTAAATGCGGGTGCACTTCCTCTCAATTAAACCTTCATAATTCCTAAGCCATTAGTGTAATTAGTACATAGGCGTATAACCACGAATGGGTAGTACTAAAAAAAAGCTACTAAACAGTATTTTAACACAGATTATTGCCCGCTTCGGTGGTCAAATGGTCTAAAAGGTATTACCCTCTAATTAAACTGGTTTGATGATGATGATGAAATCAAGGTTCGAATCCAGGTCAGTTGACCTGAGGGGGGTTTCTCTCTAAATGGCTATCCACCCTCCCTTTACGCACATGCGCGTAAACTTCCTATCAATGCAACCTTCCTCACACCAAACACATTAGCGTAATTAGTACAAACTCTTACAACACTAACGGGTAGAGAAACTGTGATGACAAAATACAAACAAAAAAAAGATCGATTAGTGATTAAATTGCATATATAACGTAAGCATAGATACATGCAGATGTGCCATCATAAAATATTAAATTGTGCTTTGTTTATTCTTTAGGCCAGAGATTCTCAAAGTGAGGTATGTGGACCTCCAGGGATCCCCGAGGCTCACAGGGGGTCCACTAGGTCGTCCAGGGAATCCGTGACATATCTTTATATATTTTTTAGATCTTATAAAATTGTATATAAAAGGGTAAGTCACATGTGTGTGTTAAACAATGAAGATGCCATCCCAAATTAAAGCCCATCGCAAAATTGAGGTCTTGGAGTGGGAGGCTGGCCACGCCCCTTGTGCCGATAACTTTGAGAAGAACATTTGGGCACTCACTTCTAATTTTAGTTTTCTCGTCAGCCAGCACAAAAAACTTTCAGAAAAAGCACTGAAACATTTTATACCTTTTCCAACATCTTATTTGTGTGAACAAATCTTTCCTGCTCTTTGTGGTGTAAAAAATGTGAAAGGAAATCGTCATAAGTGTTGAATCAAACTTCATTTCTATTCCTCACATAAATTATCAGTGATTATATATGTACAAATATAACACATATAGGATATTCATTATATTTTATTGTAATTTTTTACATTTATTAAAAAATATATTATATTTTAAAAGTGTTCATTTATTTTATTTTAATTTATATCATAATTATTTTTACATTAAAATTTATTATGACTAATTTATCCCTATAATATACTATATATTTTTATCAATTTATTTTTAAATCATTTATTTTACATCAAGGGGTCCGCGAATCAGCTGTTGCATGGTTATAGGGTCCACGTGACTAATAAATATGAGAACCACTACTCTAAACTTTTATCTTTACATATATGAACTTTAGGACGTTGTCTACCTGTGACGTCACGGCCGGTCAAGATAGGATTACCCATGTTAGTGAATTTACGTTTTACTCAGCTAATTTTAAAGATATAACGTTGAAACAAAAAACATAAGTTTTTAAATAATTCTAAAAATAGTCCTCCAGTATCACGAAATTATTATTATTATTATTATTATTATTATCATTATTATTATTATCATTATTATTATCATCATCATTATCATCTTGAAGTAGTAGTGTTCTCGTAAACGTATTTTTTTTAAATCCTCTACAATTCAGGCTATTTGTCTTGGTCACGAAAATGGCTTGTCGGAATCTTCCTCACAGGATGTATTTTATTTTTTATTTAGCACCGCGTGTTACTGTCCATTCGGGCTATACGCTTAAGGTCTAATTACGCTAATGGGTTAGGAAGATGAAAGGTTGAATTTATAAGAAGTGAACTCGCATTTGCGTGGAGGAAGAGTGGGAAACCATTCATGAAAAAACTCCCCCATTTCACCCGACCGAGATTCGAATTTCAATCCCCCCGTCCTCGACAGTCTAGCTCAACACGAAACTAGCGCTTTAGCTAGCTACGCGACCGAGGCGGGTGCCAGGATGTAGATTAAAAGAGTTCGTCGTAGCATATGTTTATTTAGAATAGGAAACAATAAAAAGGTAAAATTAAAAAGGAAGTCAATGTTTTCAAGACGCAGATATTAAAGTTACTGTGTAAACTCGTCAGAGGAAAAGGGAAAGGGTTTTCAACACATAGACAAGAGCCCTCTCGGGGTTAACTTCTCATTTTCTTCTCCATATTTCTATTTTGTACATTAACGTCTAAGTGTGATAGTGCTTAGACTGCTTAGGTGCGTCAAGTTAAGATGCAGCCCGCTTCGCAAAATAGCTTTGAAATTTCCAAGTAGGCAACGTCGTTAATAGATAATTTAAAAAGCAAAATTAGTGCTACGTGACAGCAACTAAAATACTATCTTCGACTAAAGGCTTGTTGCACAAAAATAAAAATTATTCTTTAATCACCGCATTGCTAATCAGCTTGATCTAGATTAAGAAAAGTTTGGATTGAAACAATGTTAATTACTAGGGATCAAACTTTTTGGTCACCCAACCACAGATTTTATCAAATACGTAATCAAGTACAACAAGCATGGCAACACTGTAAAAGACATTGTATTTGAAAAATCTGATTGTGAAATGACCTAAATTACTTATTCATAGGGTTGGCTATGACGTAAAAACCTTATGCCTCTGGTAGACTAGGCTGCCTGATTCATTTCAGGCACGCTCTTTAGGGTAAATGTTTCAAGCGATTTATTTTGTAGTGATATTAATAATTATACACAATAAAAAATGTACTCAGTCTAAGCCTCATCTAAAATTATATTGATCTATGATTAATGAAAAGCTAATTTATTTCCTGCAACTGCTTTGGATCTCAACTATTCTCTATAACGTCATTGCATGGTTGAAAAACTTCATCTGAACACGCCATAATTGGCACTACTATACCTAAAAATAAAACACACGCTAAATAAATATATAAAACACACCTTACTTTTATTAATCACTTAAATAAGGATGCAAAAACTAATTCAGTTATAATAAACTATCGGTTATGTCTCCCATCAACATGGTGATCGGAGAATGAAACAGTTGATGGGAGAGAAATGACTGGTTAGCTTGACCAGAGATTTAGCTCGACAATTACATCCTAATTGTTATTGGTGCAATTCAAAATGAGGTTTGAGACACAGCTGAGCAGTATAAGAAATAGACACGCCACCTTTTGATACAATCATGAAATTTTCCCCAGATTTTTCAGCTTTAGAGTCCAAAACCATTCCTACGCGGATAGGAGTTATGATGTCATCAAAATGGCCGCCACTTCAAAACGCTTTTATCAGTCTATCTCGAAAAACCACTATATCGATTTTTTGTTTAGTTTTTTTAAATGAAATCTCTTTTAACCATCTTTAAGAGGAGATGTATACAAGTTCCTAGTTTGTTGATAATTACTTAGTTATTTAAATAATATAACAACTACAAGTAACAAACTTTTTTATTTCAGTTATCTTTTTTATTCATTGGTTAAATAAAAATAAGTTTCATGTAAATGATGTTTATTGCTTGGTTTGATATCAAAATGTATTTTATATTATTTTCGTAATGTATCTTTCTTATATTATTTTTGTAAGACAAGCCTTTAGGTCATAATCATTGGTCAAACACTAACAAGTAGTGAGCAGACTACTTTGCCGCCCCGCACCGCTCCTAGCGTCGTTGTTGGAATTTATAAAAATCAGAGATCTAAGAATATACCTTTAGTTTTATTTTTTCAACATATACATTGCTTATGTACCCCTAAAAACATTAATATTCGTATATATGTTGTTAGAGAAATCAGGTCAAAAGAGTTACGAATAAATAGCCACTAGGAAATGGTTGATAGCCGTTGAAAAACTGACCCACTTCAGAGAAGAAGTGATACATGGAAATGTTGGTACTAATATCGGTGGTCGCGTGTATAAAAGCACCAGTCTTGTCTTGTTTGTCATTGGTGGTAAGTTTGGAGCTCTAATCCCTACTAGGTGTATACTTATATGATTTTTACCTCCTTAACTGTTTCCCGTTATTCCTCCAATTAAATGCGGGTACACTTAGGGTCAGTTTTATAGTCAGATTGAGTATTCTTTAAGTACGGTGCTAAACTAAATACAAGACTGCCAATTCCATTCTAGTCTCTTTTTTTAAGCACCGTGTCTTACTACCCGGTCGGGTTATAAGCCTATGTACTAATTAAACTAATGGTTTAGTGATTCATAAGGTTTAATTGAGATGAGGTACACCCACATTTGCGTGTAAGGAGATTGTAAATCGGTTTAGGAAAAACCACCCTTAGTACACCCGACCGGGATCGAGCCCCGATCCCCTGTCTTCAGCCGTCTAGTCCAACACGAGAGTAGCGAGAGTAGTAGTTAGACCACGCGGCCATGCTAGTCTAGGTAGGTGTCGTCCTGCATTTAGTATAGCGCGGTACTTGAGGCGTACTCAATCTGAATATGAAACTGGCACTGCTCTGAACAGAGGATAGTGAGTGTGGAGGAAGTGTTTAGGGGGAGGGGAGAGAAGAAAAAATGTCAACGGACCTTCCATAACTCTTGATTGGCCAGCTTCTTTTTTTATCTCTAGACGGACTTATGACAACGGCTTGTTTTAAAACACGACGTCCACTTAACATATGATGGCATGTTGACTTGATGTTCGCGTGTGTTCTGATGGGCCAATAGGATGTAGGTCAGGTGACACCACCGCAACAATCGATACCCTCTGAGCCTATTAACTGTCCACTACTGGTCGAATCGTTGTCAGTTTGTTGTTGGTCAAGTACATAGAACCATCCTGGTACTTGTGGTGCGATCTTTTCCTCAGGTTGTGTTTGGAGCTTTCAACAAGGTAACAAGTCACAATTTTGCTTTGCTATTTGGCGCTTTCGTGAGGCGTGCAGTGTTTGCAAGGGGAATTTTATAATAAGGATTTTTTCCTTAGCATCACGTCTTAGGCTACTTACCCGTCCGGGATATTCGCACATTTACTAATCACGCTAAATTGGTTAGGGATGGTTGAATTCAAAGGAACTGTACTCGTATTTTCGTAGAAGATGAGTGGAAAAACTTTTAAGAAAAAAACACCCTCAGTACTCTTGACCAGGATTCAAACTTTGGAAGTCCAGTCTATTGCGAGAGAGACGCCTTAGAAATCATTTTACCATCAAAGTGGGTGGTGTTATACTGTTGTTATGTGGCGTGACGTAAGGTTTTGCCAGTGTAATAAGAGCTATATTAAAAGGAACAGTACCTGTGAACGTTCTCATCAGTCAGTAGAACATTTTGATTTGATTTCTAGAGTATGCCAGCAGGTTTTATCAGCCAGACATTCCTGGTCTTCTACTGGCAGGGGCGGATATGTAACAGTCCTCTGAGATTGGGAGACCATCTAGGTGCGGTTACTTCATCCTACTGACATGATTCGATGATAGTGGTGATAATTATGTGATGCCAGTAGAAGTCTTAAACCTAACTTAAGCCTAACTAACGAGACCTTGGCCGTCATAGTAAGAATTCCCCGAAGTATAAAATATATATGGCATCACCGGGAATCAAACCTGGGACCTCTAGCTTAGTAGCCTGAAATGCTGACCACTAGACCAAGCGGCTGGCTAGTGGAACACTCATTGACCAGTTGTAAACAATAATGCAGTCCCACGTGAGGTATCTATGGCAGAGATTATGTATGATTGGTTTAATGTGAGCTGAGAGAGTGAGAACATGTCACAGGTACAGTTTTTAGAAGCTCTGATTACCCTGGCAACACTCCATAGCACGGCACTGAGGTTATGTTAGTTATAATTATAATATTATACTAATGGGAGACGGTAAGGAAGGTAGAATTTGAAGGAATTTTAGACGCATTTACGTGGAGTAAAAGTAGAAAACCGCTCAAGAGGAAAAAGTCAATCTCGGTGATCTTGGAGTAAATTGCTCGCCTGAGGACCCAATGTTTGTGGGTTTGAACCCGGCCTCGGTCGACGAATCTTTCTTGAGCGATAAAAATCCGCAGTACAGCTTCCTTCGGAGGGGAAGTAAAGCCGTCGCTCTCATGTCAATTGTGGCATGTACAATAGCCCTGGAAGGGACGTTAAAATACCTTTCCTGGCAAAATTAGTAGGCCCTTTTTTTTTTCGCTCATAGAAATTATCGTGCTCTGATGTAACCAATCGGTTCAGAAGGTGCACGTTAAATACCTCAACTAAATTAAAAAATAAAATGTTAGTAGGCCCTACTCGTATGATATCAAACATGGGTGAACAGAGTATTACTTACAGATTAAGTTAATGCTTCAATGTAATTACTTAATCACTTAATCTTCGTGCATTTAGATGCATCATATCTAATCACCCAACCGGGATATCCCCATATTTTCTCTAATGAGGCAGGGATGAGGAAGATAGTATTTCCATGAAATTTATCTGAATTTGCATTGAGCTAAAGGGATAATCCATTTGAGACAAAAACAAATATTATAGGCAAGGCAGGCAATCGAACCTCGACCTTTCTGTCATCGGCCAACTAAAGTAGTATAGGTTAACGCCCTAGCCCACGTGCCCACCGATGCGGGTAAAATTATATTTAAATACTGAATTGAGAATTCCTTGAAGAAAAATATATTACAAACTCAATTTAAAAATATTCTTATAATTTTGCTATAACATAATGACGGTTATTTCTAACCTTGCTTATAGTGGATTTTTTCACTGGCACGTTTAAGACAAATGTAATTAACTAATTAGGACGTTAGTTAAGAATAAATTAATCATCATTCGCCAAGCGTTGGGTGCCACCTGCTTCGGTGGCCCCATGGTTTAAGGTGTCACTCTTGCAATAGACTAGACCAACGAAGACGGGGAGATCGAGGTTTGATCTCAGTTTAGTGTAATGAAGGAGGTTATTCCAAAATGGTTTCTCCTTCTCTCTCTCCACTTAAATGCGGGTATATCTCCTCTGAATTTGACCTTCCTCATTCCTAGCCCAATAGAGTAATTAGTACTTAAGTGTATAGCTCGAACGGGTAGTATAACGTGGTGCTAGAAAAAGAAAAGTGTGCCACTTAAGGATTATTTATGTCTTTTAATGAGCATTAATGAGCATTTATCCGTGATGCCTCAATTTCCTCTGTATAATGTACGGTATGTTGTGTTTTGTAGAAGCAATATTGACAAATAGAAAGTGAAAGGAATATATTTAATGATGTGCCTGTCAAAATATATCGATTTCAAAAAAGTATACCACGCCAGGTTAAGTTGTATTTAATGTATCCTTTTTCATGTCGACGGGCCAACCAAATCGTGTTCGCGTGACACAAGCTTCATATGTGCGTGTCATAGGCCAACCCTGCCCTACAGGTGGGATGGAAAACCACACTGTGGGGAATAAAACAAAACACTAAAGCATCGATATTCTAAATTTTCAAACCTTTACCTTCTGCTAGCTCTTAGTTAATTATCTCGGTTCAAGCTAGTTCTTACTGTCGTTTACTGATATAACAATATGTTTAGAAAATAGCTGTTAAATATTTCTAGTAAAATAGATACAAGTTCATAAAGTGAGCGGCTGAAATGAGCTACGTTTGACTTATTTTCTAGATAAAGTT
>CABFWB010000577.1:196997-219567 GCA_902151455.1 Timema bartmani
CCATATTCACTATCATCTAATCATCTAATTGTTGGTACGTGTAGACAACCTCCATATTCACTATCATCTCATCATCTCATTGCGAGTACGTGTAGACAACCTCCATATTCACTATCATCTAATCATCTAATTGTTGGTACGTGTATACAACCTCCATATTCACTATCATCTAATCATCTAATTGTTGGTACGTGTAGACAACCTCCATATTCACTATCATATCATCTCATTGTGTATCTGGGCAATGTTCTGCACCCCCAGTGCGACAGATAGTCTACATACAGGCGACCAAACTAGATGTCATCTACCTCCAGGTCAGTAATGTCATAGGCTAAAAAAATCTAATGTGTTAAGGACGAGTAAGGACGAATTTAGAGGAAGTGTATATGCATTCGCGTGGAAATAGAGTGGAAAACTATTTTGGAAAAACCACCCTCAGTACACCCGAACGGAATCCAAATAACGATCTCCATGTCATTGGCAGTTCAGTCTAACACGAGAGTGATGCCTTAGACCATGCGGCTACCGAAGTAGATGGCTTCATATTAACTTTGTACTTTCTTTATTTTTTCCCTGTTGAAGCACCAAGCTGGCTTGTTTTTTAGGGTATTTGTAAAAATCGATGTCCATGTTAAGCGAAATGCAAGAGTTGTTTTGCCATATTTTATTTTTGGCATACAGATCAATTTTAATTTCAATGTTTAAAATGCTTATTTGATCTATTAATGTACATTTTTCAGAGTTTTCATTTACATTTCGAATAAATTTGACGTAATTTTCTTAGCATAATTTAAATCATTAGTTTGGTAATTTTTTTGACAATTTTTAGATCATCAAATAACAAATACCACAGTACTATTGATATTAAATATATTGAAAACTTTCAACGCACAGCTTAAGATCGAACTGTCACTATTCATGAAGTGATCCTTTCCCCCGTGAGGAAGGTTGGGTTTGAAATATGAGAGGGTGTTTGTGGACAGGTGTTGAGTTATGATTGCTCTTTAGTCCCGGTTAACTGTATTTTAATGACTCGTGAGAGCGAGTAGCACGTGCCGGCCCCCTGAGGGGGGAATAGAGGGAGGAGTACTTGGATTCACTTTATTAGAGGTAGGCTGGTGTTGGTTTTCGATGATTATTGAGCCATCTGGACGCGGCAGGGAGATTAGGTAACGGGATGATGAGGCGATGAGTCGACCTTGAACCTATATACAGGGTGGGGTGGACACAATTATATGATCTATGTTGAGGAGAGTGATGGACAACGTGCTGAGGTTTGCCTGACGTCCATTGGATCTCACCTGAGTGATATTATCCCCAAAAAGTGAAAACTTTTAGTATGTAGTTTGCTTTTATTTAGCTACTGAATATTTACTTTTCAATTAAAGTGTTAGTTTTCAAGTTACTAATCGTCTAATGGTTTCGAACCCATTCCATAAAACCATTAACCTAATTAGTACATAATCGTATAGCCTGAATAGGTAGTAAGACGCAGTGCTAAAAAAACCCAGCTTGAACCAGATGTCAGTTTTTTTTAATCCACATAATTAGAATTAAGTCTAATCCCCTATTTTACGAATTCAAATCTCGAATTCGAATCTTGGAATAGTTATGTACTTAAGAGGAAATATAAACATAATATAATAATAGAAAATACAAATAGTAGCCTAACTAAATGTTAACATTATTTATTATAATCTATTCATTAAAACATTCATACAATCAGTTAAGTGTTAAATTAGTGGTCTGGAACCTGGTTGTTAAAATGATTATATAATTATAATTGGTTCTGAGCTACTAATAAGCAGTAATAGAGCTCTAAGATAAATTTCACTTGAAAGATTGAAAAAATTATATTTTTAAAAGGATTTGAGTCTCAATTCCGAAATTTCCTCGAATCTCAAATATCCTTAACGTTTTGAAGGATTTGAGGATTCAAGGTACTATCCCTAATTATAATTGAAACTAGTGAAACCATTTACCACATTAAAAAAACATACACACACACAACAAATTTGACAAATAGTTAAAAATATAATAAATTAAACTGATCCTATTTCGCTGTTGTCAAATGAAGAATACAGAAAATCGGACTTCGATGCGTTTTCTGGTTCGAGCGTAATATTGTGTCTGATTTCCCGGTTAATCGGCCGTGAGATGTTCCCAAGTCGATTCCTGGCCAAGAGGGAAAAGTGTTTGTTTTATTTTATCAAACATTAACTCACATTGAAGGTTATGCGGACCAAGGCGTGTGTCTCGTCTGGTATTGGTTTGCCGGTGAAGGAAAAGTTAAAGCTCGAATCTTAGCCGGATGTACTGAGGTCGATTTTTCCTAAATATCCCCCTCCACACAAAAACGGATGTACTCAATCTAAATGTTACTTTTCTCATCCCTGATTCATTGCGAATATCCCAGATGGGTAGTAAGATGTGGTGAATCTGTGGTATGGAGTGTTTGATTTGCCCTACAATTATATTATAATTAGTGCCTAATTACCAGCGACAGTGTGCGCTCTAATTGTCTGTGATAACTAACCAGAGGATTAATCGCCGTGCCGTGGTTCAGTTTTTTACTATGCTATTTCTCCTAAAGTGATCCGAAAGCCTGACAGAAGCTTTATTTAAGTTTGATTCCTGGTGGGGTTAATGTTTCATAGTCTCCTCGTTATGTGCAAATCAGATGAGCTGCGGCCGAATCGGGGTTTCATAAAATTACGGTCCTAGATACTTTTATTCGAATATAATTTTAGGAAATGTACCCACATTTACATGGGAGGAGAGTGAGGAACCATTTAGGGAAGATTCCCCATAATACACCCAGCTGGGATTTAAACCCCAACCTTCCATTCTATGGAAAAACATATTGTATGAGCCTAGGATCTAATCCACGTGTCCACCTATGCTAGTCCATAGGTTACTTACACTTAGCTTATGTATTAATCACAACTTGTGAATGTGAGGAACGCTAGGCCTCCACCGTGGTTCGGATCCCACGTTAAACTGTAGGTCCTCTATTTCATCTCACAATCACCCTACCATTACACATTAGCGTAAGAGCGTATAACCCGAACGGGTAGTAAGACGCGGTGCTAATAATAATAATAATAATAATAATAATAATAATAATATACTTAGCTTACATTTAGCATCTGAAAAAATAATATTAATGAAATAATATTGATTAAGTAAACGATAAGGAAAACGTGACGGGGCGGTTGGAGAGAAAATGGAAATATACAAAAAGTAGTGAACAATCTTTTTTGGTGCAACTGAATAGAATAGAGGGCTCAAGGTAAAAGACCCGCTTCAGTGGCCGCATGGTCTAAGGCGTCACTTTCATAATATACTAGACTGCAGATGACGTGTAGATCGGGGTTCGATCCCGGTCGGGTGCGCTGAGGGTGGTTTCTTTATCAAATGAATCCCTACGTTATTTCCACGAAAATGAGGGTACACTTTCTCTTAATTCAACCTTCTTCATTCCTAGCACATTAGATTAATTATTGCATATGCGTATAACTGGGAGGGCTTTAAGATGTGTGACTAAAATTAAAATAAATTTATGTCTAATTAGTCTTTTTCTTAAAGAGCTGTAAGCTTAGAAATAATACTTTACCCTTTGCATCCCCCGCCCATTTTTGTGGCGCATTTGACTTAAGTTATACTTTTATCAGGCGAAAGAGGGGAAAATATCGATTTAAGCTGAAGGTCATTTGGAGTTAGGTTGGAAGATGAGAAATGCTCAAACTATTATAGGGACGTACTTGTCACGCTCTTACCTGGTCATGGCTTGGATTTGCTTAAAGATAAGTTTGGAGCTACGGAATGTTCAAACAGTAACTTGAAGCAAATGTGATTTCCTTTTCCTCAAGTAAATGAACTCTTTAAAACGAGCTCGCTGTCGCATATCACCTTTGTATGAGCTCAAGTGATACAAGTGCTTTCATTAGCAACAAGTGCATCATTACAAACGTTAGTTAAATTTTTATACCTGGTTTAATTTCACTAGATTACTGGAAATAAACTGTACGGGATTTCTTAGTTTTAAAAATTCTTCCTTCTGTTTTTTAAACTTTTGTGGATGTAGTGAAGTGTAATTAATTACAACATATTTATGTTTCAATTAATTTTACAACATATAAAATGTGTATTAAAATTTAAGCATACCTCTTAGTGCTCAGGAATCAAATCAGTATTAATTTTTGTAAGTTATTAAAAGTATAGTTTATTTTATCATTTTCTGTGTGGTATTCATTCAAATTGGAAAAAAAAACCTCACTTTTTAAGATAAGATTTTATTTCAACAAATTAGAGACGTATTCAGAGATTAATGACCGGCTAATTTAGACCTTTTGCTATAAATAAACTAGTTGGTTTCTCTAAGTAACATGTACTATATAAGGATTGGTTAGAATTATTAATTTATTACTAAATTATGTGCTACAACTAAATAACATGCTCTCGCTTGCTGTATATATATATAAATGTTTAGCACGATACGAATTATATTCAGCTTACAAATATTGCTCAAAGATTTGCCTTAAAATGACACTTAGACACTAGAATCGAATCCGTGGCTTTCAACTTGGAGCATTGGTGACCTACCGCTTAGCTATCTAGGTTGGTCCTGTGTCCTTGGTCATAAATCACTTATTGGCAGTGTCTATGATAGACAAGTGAGCTCGTCAGCTACCAGAGCTATCGAAGACAAAGCCAGAGGAACTCATGGGTAAAAATGCCCTTAAAATTTTCATTTGGTGAGAAGTAACCGAAATTACAGCTTTGATTATGTTGTAAAGAAAATGTCTTCATTTTTTGTGATTAATGTAAATAAATCCGGTTGATTAATGTAGCATAATCATTTATTTTATTTCAACGTTTCATACAGACAAACTAATCTGTTTTTTTTCCTTTTCTTAATACCAGTCCATGCTTTACGCATTTAGTTATACCAATACCCGCTTCGGTGGCCGCATGGTCTAAGGCACTACTCTCTCAATATTCTAGACTGCTGATGACGGTGAGATCGTGGTTCAATTCCGGTCGGGTGTACTGAGTTTTTTCCTAAATGGTTCTAGCTGTATCCCCACGCAAATTCGGGTACACTTCCTTTGAATTCAACCCTTACCATCCTTAACCCTTTAGCAAAATTACTATATAATCGTATAACTCAATTGGTATTAAGACGCGACGCTAAATATCGATAAAAAAAATAAAATGTTTACACTAATGGAGTAGGGATGATTAAGGTTTAATTTAAAGGAATTGTACCCGAATGTGCGTGGAGAAAGAATGGGAAACCATTTAGCAAAACCCACTATCAATACACCCTGCCAGGAATCAAACATAAACCTCCTCGTCCCCGGAAAACCGTACCCACCGGTGTAACTCAAACTAGAGTTGTTAGAACTGAAAAGCACAAAGTATTTGAAACAATCATCTTTTAAACTAACGCGCTCTACAAGAAAATGACGGAATTTTTTTGAGTTCCAAAACCGGAACCTCAAGTAAATGTGCGCAGTTTACGGGGTTGAGGTTCGAAATAACGCCAGTTTTCTCTCACTACCCCCGAGAGAACGTTTCGACCGTATATTCATTCCTCTTTTGTTTTGAAAACCTGGCCCTTTCTTCAGACAAAGCCCCAACAAAAACAACAGAACCTCAACCCATGACTTCCATTTGCGAGGTATCGAGGGATAGGTAAATGTCGTAGACGGAGTCATTTATGTATATTATTTATTCATACGTTTTCTCATATTCTCCCTGCTTCACATAAAATGTTCCCGACCTATTTATATATTGTATTTACAACTCGGACCTGATCCTCCCGGTAAGTTAAGAGACTTGGAACTAGAGATTTGTTTTGGTCTTCTTGGCTTACTACACGTCCGGGTTACTCGCATATTTACAACAATGGGTTAGCGATGATAAGCTAGAACTTCAATTTAATATCCCCGTATTTGCGTGGAGGTGGAGTGGGAAACTATTCAGGTGAAACCAACTCAGTCCATTCGGCAAGCCACCCACATCATCAACGAACTAAGACTGACGCCTTATCCCGAGTGTCAGTCGATGCTTTTAACTTTCTTGTTAAACGCTGCAATAAACAAAAAAAAACTCACTTGATGCTATAGTCCGATTTAGGTAGAAACAAACCCGCCTCGTTGTAGTTGTTACTAACGCACTTGGTTCGTGTTGAGCTAGACTGCCGGGGAAGGGGATATCGAGGTTCGAATCTCAGTCGGGTGAACTGGGGGTGGTTTTTCCTAAATGGTTTTCCACTCTCCCTTCACGCAAATGCGGGTTAACTTCCTTTAAATTCAACCTTCCAATCCCTAACCTATTAGCATAAATAGTACTTAAGCATATAAACCAACCGGGTAGTAAGACGTGGTGCTAAATAAATAAAGGTAAAAAGGAACTTTAGTCAATATTTTAAGCAGTGCGTCTTACTACCCATTTGGGTTATACGCTTATGTACTAATTAAGCTATTAGTTTAATGGATGAGGAAGGCAATATTAATAGGAAGTGTACCCACATTTGCGTAGAGGGAGAGTGGTAAGCCATTTTAGAAAAATCATTCTCAGTACATCCGACTGAGAGTCGAACCTCAATCTTCCCGTCACCGACAGTCTAGTCTACTGCGAGAGTAGCGCGTTAAACCACGTGGCTACCGAAGTGGGTTTGGCGGCTATTATCGTTAATTAAACACTTTTCGTATTTTTATTCGTGAATTCTTGTATTCTCCATTTTTAAATTCTCACAGAAAATGCCAATAACTAACATACTAATAATAAGTTAGAGTGCTATAACTCACTTATCTTTGTAGACCATAAAAAAAACAATATTTTCTAAAAGTCCCTTACTCGAATAACCAGCTTCTTGAATTGCACTTGTTGAATGCCAGCGTCTTTACAGCTGGCTTGTCATGTGACGGCAGTTACCGTTTATCTTATGTTTTGAAGTAAAATAAAATATGGCATCCAGTGTGGGATCCCTAAGACCTAGGATAAAATGAAATTTTTGTCTTACAAGATGGGTGGCCTTATTACCAACATTTCAAGCTAAAGGTTCTCTTCTCTGTCATGGTAGAGGGCTGAAGCTGTTGACTGAAGATATTGTTCGGTAAACTGTCTTCACGTGCTATCAAAACATACCACGGCTAGTATGAAAATATAGGGATAAAAAATAATTATAAAACCTAGAAGAGACACGTGACTTTGATTTGGCATTGAGCAGGAATCACAATATGAGAGTCTGTATTCTATATGTGTCATATGAATAAAATTGTAAGATGAAGCTCTACTCAATATATACATCATATTTATCAGGGGAAAGAATATGAAAGCCATTCCAGAGCTGATGTAGTAAATAATTTGACTTTTTAAATAGTAAATTATCCAATTAAATGGTTATTATCTTTGATCGCATCAATGAGCCAGTCGTCTTTCTAAATGTCAGGATTATCTAGTCTGGTTTTACGTTTAACGAGAAATTAGCGTTCGAAACGCAGTCGGGTGTACTGAGAGTATTTTTTCTTCGATGATTTCTCACTCTCCCTACAAACAAATTCGGGTACACTTCCTCCTACATGCGCTGGTTGGCACGTGGTATGAACATCAAGCTCCTTTAGTTTGGTTTGCCAGAGATTGGTAGGTTAGGATTCGAATCCCGACTGGGCATTATGAGGGTGGTTTTTTTTACCTTAAGGTTTACCCACTATTTTTCCTTGCAAATGCGGCTACCGTTCATATAAAATTATAATTTCATTATCGCCATAGCGCTAACGTAATTAATATATGTGTACTAACCGGACGTGTACCTAAATGCCCTGGAAAAAACGAAAGTTTTTTTTTTTTAATAAAAAATTTATTTCAACAGGGAAAGTTTGAAAAACAAATCACAAACTATTACCAATAAGCTCGTCACACTAAATATAATCCTAACAACTTTTTTTTAAAAAAAAGTTCCCATTTATTAAAAAAATGTTGATCCACTTCCCACTGACGAGAAATCTTCGCGGACGACTCAATTAATTACTTGAAGCTGCTCCTGGCGGGCGCGTGTGGAGGTAAGTTAGGGTAGTATGTCTTCCCCCCATCGATCACTGTCCGACAGACGCTAGGACAGAGCTGGGAGACAAGTATATGAGAACTCGCCCCGACAGCGACGACAAACCTGTTGCGTCCGTTCCCGACAACAAACCCTACATTATAACTCACTTCGCTTTACAACGTCGTTAAGAGGTATCTACGTTTCCCGTCGGGAGTCGTGCATCCAGATGAGAGTTTCTGTGGTACACTTATTTCTAGATACAATTTACATTTCCGTTGGAACACTGTGGCTCTCTGAAAACATTACTTGGGGGAGGCAACGTGAGTCAAGGACTGTAATGTTACAGACTTCTTATAACAAACACATTTTGGAATAAAATATGGCTTCGGTATATTCGTTTAGTTTAATTTTCTACGTATAGTAAAGCTCAACCATTATATTATGCGTATCGTGAAATTTGAACAAGATTTCTTAACTTAATTTAAAAGGTTTCTGTTCATACCCAAGATAAATATTCAAAAATTGCTAAGATTACAAAATATAGAAAATTAAGCTAAGTGTATATCTATTGAAGCACTATTTTATTTATTTCAGCAAAAAGTGTTTTTTTTCTATATTAACTTGAGAAATACTTACCTTAATACACGTTTTTGTCTTTAGTTTTGCGCAATTCCCACGAATATAAAATGAGGAGAATGACCACAGTAGCAGTGGTATCAAAGGTGGGGGGGAGGGGAGAGGAGGGGAAGCGATCAGAGTGGCGATGAATGCGTAACATCCCGATTGATCCTGACTGTCACTCGTATATATATATATGTGTGTGTGTGACATGGATTGTGAGGCCTCTCACGAGAAGACCATTCGAGCATTCATACCACTGTCTATGGGCGTCGTTAGTGGAGGGGACGCGTCCCCCATTCCCCCCAATGATATACTCAAATACAACACTCTTAGTACCGTAAATTTAAAAAAAAGTAAATTATTCCATTTATAAAATTGAAAATCCATTTTTGAAGCCATGCATAAGGTACCTTTTCTTGCAGTGATAATTAACTCTATTATCATATTATTTGTTCTTTTTTAATTATTTAGCACCGCGTATTACTAACCATTTGGGTTATACGCTTATGTACTAACTAAGCTAATGGTTTTAGGGATTAGGAAGGTCATATTTATATGAATTGTACCCAAATTTGCGTGAAGGGAGTGTGGAAAACCATTTTGGAAAAAACCACTCTCAGCACACCAGACCGAGGTTTGAACCTCAATCTCCCCATCATCGGCAGTCTAGTCTACTGCGAGAGTAGTACGTTATGCCAAGTGGCCACCGAAGCGGGTATGAAATATTTTAAAATAGAGTTATTAAATATGTATTCATTGTAAAATAAAAGTGTATAAAAGGGTTTGTTTGATTAACAGGCCTGGAGTGGAAAAAAATAAGATATGATGTGGAGCACTAGCCTCGCAATCATATAGGATTAAATTTCGACCTATCGAGTGTCAGAGATAAGTAGACTAACCGTAGAGCTTATTAAAACCATTATTAGCAACAATTTTAATACCATTAAATTTATCTTAACGTCAACATTCATCATGTTAATAATTTTTAGCAAAAAATTATTAAAATACTCTTTATATTGGGCTATTTTTACCATCTCAGGTTCCTTCATAAACTATAATACATCTCTTATAAGTTGAGAGTGGATGTGAACAGACTTATATCGTTCGTCTCTCGTTTTATTTGCGTGATTTGGAAAGAGATTGATTCTTTTTCGAAAGCAGAGAACGAGTGAAGATTTTTTTTTTTTGCTTCGCGTCCTACTACCTGCCAGGGATATCCGCTTTCAATTACACTAATGAGATAGGGATGAGTATGGTAGGATTTATATTAAATGTACTCACATTTGCGTTGAAAAAGCACAGGAAATGCCACCCTCTGTTCATCTGTCTGGAACATGAACCTTCACAACACCGTGACCAACAGTCCATAGGAGATTGACGCCTTTATCCTCGTTTCCAAAAGTTTTGTATGGTTTTTAGCATGATCTTGGTATGGAACGTTTCAATATTATTTTTCTTGTCACCACTCCTCATTAATTGTTCGGGATGTACGCATGTTTTAACTAATCCAATGTGTTGGGAAGATTGAATTTAGAGAATGTACCCCCATTTGCGGGGAGGGAGAGTGAAGAAACGTTCAGGAAAATCAATCTTTAGTACAATCTAACGGCATTAGTACCCCGATTTCCCCATCATCAGCAGCACAGTTTATTACAACAGTGACGTGGGCAGCATAATTTTCAAAGTAGTCCCAGGTGTAGCAAATAAAAAGTAAAATTTACCTCACCATGTAAATATTGAAAAACTAGGTTGCTCAATCGAACATTTAAAACAATACACCCAGTTTGAACAGTTTTATTAAAAACATGTACACTTTGACTACTCAGTTACAACTGCCTTAGACGCAAACGATGAGAATTGCTCAGATTGAAAATGTAAGACAATTTAATGAGAAATTTGACAATCAATTTTTGTATGAAGGAAGAGATGAAACGAAGTTTTGGTAACGGGAGTGGAGGGGAGTTATTTGATGGCAGTGTAGCGTCAATAACTCGTTCAGAAAGCGGAATGCTTCCAATGATATGCAGGAAATATCAAGTTAAAACCAGCACACGCCGTCAGAAAAAAAAAGTTTATTTTAGTTACTGTGAGATCTGTAAAACTCAAACTTGTCACACTGTCATGGCCAATTCGCCACTTGTTTACGGTGGCCTTTAACCATTCGACCACAGAGGTGGTTTACTTTTAGTAGTCAATTTAAGCATCGGGAATATATTTTGATAAATTAAGTTATTAGTAAGAGGTGCAGTTGAGTCTACTAATCCTGATCGTAAAGACCAAGGTTCAATCACGCTTAGTTTTCCTTGAAGTAAATTATATTTTTGTAAAAGTGGCTTTCCACCATCAAATCAGTCAAATGTTGGTGTAGTTTCTCCAAAGCAAACTTCTTAATCTTATATGAACCTAAATAGGACTATTTAAAATTAAAATAATAATTATTATTATTATTCTTACCGCGTATTACTACCCGTTCGGGTTATACGCACTTAAGCTAATGTGCAATGGTAGGGTGATTGTGAGATGAAATACAGGACTTACAATTTAACATGGGATCCGAACCACGGTGGAGGCCTGGCATTCCTCACATTCACAAGTTGTGGTTAATACACGTCTTGTCAGAGGTGAAGGAAGGGTTTGGCAATCAGATAAATTTGTGCCGGGACAAAGGATTGAACCCCGGAACCCCAAGGCCACCAAGACACCTTTAACTCTCAGAAAAAATTAGTATCACTTAACATAACTTTTCTTATCAGTGCACGACATAGAGCCTCACTTAACTCTATAATAGACGAAGTACCGCCGTTTATTCATCCCTTTTAAAGGGTGTCCTTCCCCTTACCCCCTATTTCACCTATTATAAATGTTAACAGCCACACCGAGAATCTAACCCGGGACCCTAAACTCAGAAGGTATAGTGATATTCTGATAGGAAGTAAATTTAAAAAAATACAAGCATATTTTTTGGGATAAATAACATTTTTCTGTAGCATTATTAGTATTAGTTTATAATGATTGATATTATCTCTCCTTCTCGTGGGGGTTCTTTCCATGTCCCGATGATGTGAGGGGATGATGGTAGCAAACATGACGGGATAAAAAAAACCAATGAAGGTCTTAGCCTAACTTAAGCCTAATCAATCAAACCCTGGTAAACATAGAAATTATTCCCCTTTCGATAAAAAAAAAATCCCTCTTTTCCAGCCGGGAATTGAACTTGGGACCTTTCTATCAACAGCCAGGGGTTCTGACCACTACACTACGAGGCCGGTTTGTATTAGGATCAAAATCAAGTTGTAAATTTATTTCCATTCAGAATTTTCAAGCTGATACATATCTTCAAATAACTGGTCCAAAATAGGTTTTAATTTAAAAAAATGTTATTCTAAGATCGTAAAAGTTGAACAAATTTCCGTGTGTGGCGGATCGAGTAAACATTTGGATGTAATTATAACATGCGCGTCAATTTAATTGAACTACGGCTCGTAAAATGTTTCTTTGTGTTTAATTCTACCCCTCATCCCCCCGTTCTTCCACCAACCTTTCCCCACGAAGACCCACGCATGGGACGATCGGACCAATAGTACATATCAGTCAAGTTGAGAGTTTGTTCAAGATTTAGATAGGAAGGAACTCTTTTTAAAATGGTAATAGTTACCAAAACCATTTTCATATATTTATACGTTAAATTTTTTGATCTGCAGCTGTCACGTTTTATATTGTTCAATTAGTACATTCAGGCGTCCCCTGGTTAGCGGTACATTAGTACCGGATATTCTTTCCGCAAACTGAGCTATGAATGATGTAGTCCAGTCACGCCACTATTTTTATTATTAATATTATTATTACTATCCTAACACCAGATTTTATGCTCAAATGTTGGTACGGAATATGTTTTTGAAATAAAAGTTCTTGGGACTCTCAAAAGTTATACTTAAACCAAAATCGTTCAGTATTTTACATTTTAATAATGTGCGTATTTTGTTGTTGGATCTTTAATTAATTAACGTTAATCGTATCGAAGTTTAACCGGAGTTTTATAAATCACTTTTAGCATGAAAATATCAAATGAAACTCATGTAAAACTTCATCACGGTCTAATTTCAATTTGAAAAGAAATTCGATAAATAAGTATAAACATAAACTACTAAAACACCTCATGTGTGTAAACCTCCAATGGTGGACACGCGGACTAAATGTCAGACTCTTTTATCCTGGTTTTCCTGTTACGGGGTTGTTGGGGTTCAAATCTTGCCCGTTAATGCTGAGGCTGGTTTCACTCACTCTTCCTCCTTAAATGCAGATATTTCTCCTCTCAATTCTACCTTCCTCATCCTTAAACCATGAGCTTAGTTAAATTTCGCATAGCCATGAGGGCTAGTAAATAGCATTAAAAAAATAAATGGTACGATGCACCCCACAGACTTTCTTTCACTTTTATCTTAAAATAGACATTTAATAAAAACTGGTAAGATTTGTGAATCGAAATAATAGGCATGTACATTGTTGTAGAAACATTGCACCAAAGATCATAAATTAAATAATATACTATGTTAATTACATACTATATGGCATTAAACTGTTAAAGAAAAATGGAGAAAGGAGAAATATCTTTGCCCACCAAAGAGCATAAGAATCAAATTCATTTTCAAATACCTGAATTAAAAAGTAGACATATGTATATATTGATTATAGCTCAGAAATTGTTGGTTTTATAAAAACATATTTCAAATAAAAGATTTGTATTTTTAATAGTACTACAAATTTACAGTGATAAGATATTTCGTATCTCAAGTAGTTGAGGAGAAATGATGAAAATTGAAAATTTCCCCTATGTATATAACCTTCAGTCATTTTCATTTTAAAAATGAGAGCTGCCATCTTGTTTATAATAATAAACAGTGTATAGATAGAAAATTTAATCAAAATAGCTATAGCGAATTTCGAGAAAATCAATTTTTTCTCTTTTTGCCCATCAGTAAACTACCCTTAAATTGAGGGTTAGACATCTAATTCCAGAAAACACTTCAAGGGGACCTTATGAACACCCCAGATACCAAGTTATAGCCAAATCAGTAAAATAGTTTCGGCTCTAGCCCGAGGTACAGACAAACGGCCTCGCGTGTTTTTTTTTGTTTTTTTTTTGTTTTTTCATGGGATTATTAAACGTCTACATTTATCAAAATCTTGAGTTTGAATTTTTTTGACCATCTCAATACTTTCTTTCCGAGGTGTAATAAATTTAAAAAATGCATACTAAATTATATGTAGCCTACTGTGTAAATAAAATTAAGTTCATCCAAAACATTGACTGCAATTTGACCAAAATGATTAAGTTGTTCAGTCAAATTTAATATCGTCTTAATCAAGATGAGTAATGATTCATACTATAAATATTTATTAAAATATACTTTTTAGCAGCGTGTCTTTTCACCGATTATAGCTATACATTTATGTACTAATTATGCTAATGGCTTAGGGATAAAGAAGGTTGAATTTAGAGTATTTATACCAGCATTTGCGGAGAGTGAGAGAGAGAGAGAGTGGAAAACTATTTGAGAAAAATCACCCTCAGAATATCCTACCGGGATAGGAACTAGCCACACTAACGGGTTAGGGATGAGAATAGTTGAATTTAAAGGACGTGTGCCAGCATTTGCGTGGAGATGTAGAGTGGGAAACCATTAATGGAAAACCACCCTCAGTGCACCCGACAGGGATCGAACCACGATCTCCCCATCATTGACAGTCTAGACTAGATCATGCGACCGCCGAAGTGAGTTAAAATAAATAAAATATGGGTTTTTAAGCTTTGGGTTGAGTTTACTGGTTTTAAGACAAGATACAAATATTTAAATCATATACATCTTTCCAAGTTCACATTTTACACATATTGTATATTTTGTAAAATTAAATTTTGTCTGAAATCTCTTAAGAATTTTGTATTAATTTGTTTTATGTTCTTAAGTGTTATTCTTAAATTTTCAGAATAAAAAAACACTTTATTTAGATTTACCCTAACAAGAAAAGCAATTATCTTAATGTAGCACACATATATTTAACCATTTGTTTCTTCGCCTTCCATTTATATAGTATAAAAGTAACTATTCCATTTAAGCGTGAAAATTGTTTACCGTGATATGATTTATATGGCGTTCCTTAAAAGTTTTTTATTCAGATTATATAAATAAATGTCTTGATCTTCTGAAAGGTTTTTTTTTTTCAAAAATCTAGAAAGTAAATAAAAAAACAGCAAGTTGAAATGATAAGTCCCTCTTTATATATTAATGCATTTATTTATTTATATATATAAAACAAATTCTACTTTCCCACATCGATGGATACACGAAATAAGGTATTTTTCTCAGCTAGCCTGGTTATCCAGTTCGGGAATGTTAGGGTTCCAATCCGACCGGGTACAATGAGGATGGTTTTTAATAAGTAAATTTCCACTCTCCCTCGACTCTAATGCAGATATATATTTTCTTTAAAATTGTACCTTAAACCCAGTTTTCGTACTCGGAAACATTGATTGCAAACATAGTTTCTCTACGTTTCCGAAATGTTCCCTGATGATTACAAACATAGGGAAACAGTTTATAAACATGGTAAACATGTTGTTTTCAAACAGTTAAACATTTTTTCACGTCCAATGATGAAACAATGTTTGCCATCCAGAGTTCAGTTGAGTAAAACAGTGGTATTCAACCCATAGTTGTATATACAAATGCAAGCCATAAATATTTTGTAATATAAATGAAAAATAAATTACAAACAAAATAATGAGAAATATATATATATATATATAAGTACATAATAAATAAATACATTTTTAATCAAATCTTACTACCCGGTAGGGTTATACGCTTATAAGTAATTTTTGTTTAAATTTTACATATCTTCTAAGATATCTTTGCGTACCCCAAGTTAGATACCACTGGAATAAAATATGTTGGCCAAGGATGCCAACTTGTGCGTTGTACCTATCTATGGACAGTTAAAGAAGACAGAGAAGAATAAAACGGTACTGGGTTCGTACACCACTTCAAAATGGTTCATACTATTCAAATAAGCTTCTGACAGAACTGAAGCTCAAAGACGGTAGGGGTTTTAGAAACTTCTCTCACATGTCTTACACAGATTTTAAAGGTTTTTTTTTTTTTTTACAAATGTTTGGTCCGAGGATAGTGAATGACTGGCCTGGCCCACGTTGTTTTTTGTTGTCGACAATGTTGAGTGTTGTCAAACACGCAAAGAATATTTCTTGAAACTCATTTGAAATGGATTACAGGAAACAATGTTTCCTCTTTGGGAAAAGCAAACAATACAAAATGTTTGCAAACAATTTGCACAACAGTCTGCAAACAATTTGCAAACAGTCTGTAAACAATTTGCAAACACTCTGCAAACAATTTGCAAACAGACTGCACATAATCTGTAAATACGATAAAATGTTTGCAAACTCTTTATGATAAATACTAAAAAACATTTAGGAAACAATGTTTCCGGGTAAAAGTTTCCAAGTGCTTACTAGGATTTACTTGTACCTACCCTAGTAGTGTTTAACGAATAGTCCGGGCGGATAGTAAGACGTGGTAGTGTTCATAAAAAAGTATTTATTAATTTCAAATGGAATAACTAATGTACTATAAATAATAAATAAGAATAAATATATGCATGTGATTTGTGTGTGAATGACATTTATAAGTTTAACGAAACCACTAGCCAGACCACAGTTATAATAAATAAACGCAATCCAAATAATCATGAGGCTTTTGTAAAGTTTGGCTATATACATTTAAAAAGTTGACAATTCCAGTTTTTCCTTAGGAACTATTATATTCATATCTATGCATATGATAAAATAATATTGTCTGTCTGTACATTCATATTTTTGGGGAATTTCTAAGGTAGTATAAAAAATAATAAGACCAACTAACACATTTTTGGAATTTTTATTTGTTTATCACCAATAAATTCAAGAAGAACTCATCGTATCAAAACGTAATTTTATCTGTTGTATTCCTTATTTTATCTGGAACAGGGGAAATTATATACTATCACGCTATCTCATCAACGAACGAAGCAGTGTCAGAAAAAAACCGGGCGTAGGTAGTAAGAGTGACAAATGAAGAAGTCCTAATAAGAGTGGGTGAGAAGAGATCCATTTTGGATGTGATTCTTCAACGCAAATCAAACTGGATCGGACATATCCTTAGGAGGAACTGTCTTCTGCACGACGTCATAGAAGGAAAGGTTGAGGGAAAGAGGAGCTTAGGAAGAAGGAGGATTCAAATACTAGATGACTTGAAGGAAAGAGGAAAATTCTGAGAGCTGAAGGAGGAGGCAGAGGACAGGGGGCGTTGGCGGTCTATGTTTCACTAACAAAAGAAATGAACCTGTCATAAGACAGAACACATAATAATAATAATAATAATAATAAGGCAGTAAAAATACGTCGCAGGTGCTTGGAGCGGATACAAAGCATGGCATTTTATTCGGCCAGTGTGAGAAGGGGAACGAGTTCGTGTCTCTTCGGGAATCTTTGTACGCGCATAAAGCACTGCTCTCGTGCTAGTTTTATTATTTTAAAGCATTTAAATTCGTTGGGTGTGTTGGTAGAATGCATTAGTGCCGCGAACAATATTCAAGCTTACTATTTGGTAGTAAGCCAGCAGCACTTTTTTTTTTTAACGTCATAGAAGGAAAGGTTGAGGGAAAGAGGAGCTTAGGAAGAAGGAGGATTCAAATACTAGATGACTTGAAGGAAAGAGGAAAATTCTGAGAGCTGAAGGAGGAGGCAGAGGACAGGGGGCGTTGGCGGTCTATGTTTCACTAACAAAAGAAATGAACCTGTCATAAGACAGAACACATAATAATAATAATAATAATAATAAGGCAGTAAAAATACGTCGCAGGTGCTTGGAGCGGATACAAAGCATGGCATTTTATTCGGCCAGTGTGAGAAGGGGAACGAGTTCGTGTCTCTTCGGGAATCTTTGTACGCGCATAAAGCACTGCTCTCGTGCTAGTTTTATTATTTTAAAGCATTTAAATTCGTTGGGTGTGTTGGTAGAATGCATTAGTGCCGCGAACAATATTCAAGCTTACTATTTGGTAGTAAGCCAGCAGCACTTTTTTTTTTTTGTGACAGCGCACCCACTATAAAGTGCTTCTTTCAATTTATTTTATTTTTGTTTCTTAGCAAATTTAAAATATTTAGTTTGGTATTCATTGCAACAATACCTCCAGGTAAGAGAGCCACTGTTAGCGCTATTTCATTTGTGCCTTAAATTGAGGTACTTTTTTCGGCTGTTTTATGGTTTTGTATATATTTAGTTTTGTTTCTTAGATAGGTGCCTTGAAAAACGAACAAGATGTTGGCATAGAGGAAAGAGGTGTCCACATAGTCAGATTGAAATTTGAAACAACACTAAATCAGTTTAAAGACAACAGAGCTTTTGGAATGGATGTAATTTCTACAGAACTACTCAAACATGCTGGAGAAGGAATTAAAGAAGAACTGTATAAAATTTGTATTTGCAAAAAATTATGGATGAGTAATTATTAAGAGGACCAAGATGGATTCAGAAAGAAAAGAGGAAAAAGATAATATAGCCTGTCTTTGAGGATGAAAACAAATTAAAGAAGGGCAAGAATATTTACAAAAATTGAACTGTAAAGTAAGTCACTAAAAGTCATCCAACTGATATTGTTTATTCGAGATAACTTAGGCCTTTTCTGAAAGTTTAAAAATTAATATACTACAAAGAGCTTCACAATTATTACCAATTCTATAAATTTGTTGAAAAAGTTATACAAATTGATCTACCATGCCAACGCTACCAAAAAAAAATTTGAGGCAGATAAGTACTTAAACTGCATTTTGGTATCTTTTCAAATGTAAGAAAAATCCAAAGTTACTGGTAGCCAGCTACATATACTAAAGAATTTAAAAAATTCTCCAAAGCTACCGTAAACGAATTTTAATAAAGAGTAAAAAAAAACCTCCAAAGTTACCGTAAACCAATTTTACTATGCTAAAGAGTAAAAAAACTACAAAGCCAACATAAACCAATTTTACTAAAAAGTAAAAAAAACTCCAAAGCTACCGTAAACCAATTTTACTATAGTAAAGAGTAAAAAAACCTACAAATCCACCGTAAAATTTTTTTACTAAAGAGTAAAAAAAACTCAAAAGCTACCGTAAACATTTTTTACTAAAGAGTAAAAAAACTCCAAAGCTACCGTAAACAATTTTTACTAAAGAGAAAAAAAATCTATAAAGCCATACAGTGATATTAACTATAACTATATTAAAGAGTAGAGAGGGACCAAAAAAGAGTGTTTGATATATCGATTTTGAATAATTTTTCATGTTATAAATTAATTTACATTGATGCAGCGTGCAAACTTTTAAATACGGTTCATCTATTGTCATTTCAATTAAGAACACTTATTTTGACCTTGTTTATCCTGGCCGTAATTTGTAGCGAAGCGGTAGACTGATGTGTATTCTCTAAATGTCGAGTAACACAGAGTTAGTGATAAAACCAACAACGCCAACTCTTGACAACACATTGGACAGTAATTGGGGAGGTCAATAGGTCCAAGCACTTAGTTTCCCTTGATGGACGGACACAATTAAACAGGGTAAATGTTCAAGTATCGAATCATCGACCAAGTAGCCTGAATATGGCTCATGAGGTTGTGGTTGAGGTTCGAATTCCGTACAGGTGAACTAATATATTTATATTAATTCTTACACAGACTAAAATTTTTGTTAGCACCGCGTCTTACTACCCGTTTGGGCTATACGCTTGTGTACTAATTCCACTATGGCTTTTAGGGATTATGAAGGTTATATTTAGAGGAAGTGTACCCACATTTGCCTAGAGGGAGAGTGAAAGCCCATTTTGTATAAACCACCCTCCGTACACCTGACCGAGATTCGAACCTCGATCTCCCCTTCATCAGCAGTCTAGTCTAATACGAGAGTAGCGTGTTAGACCATGCGGGGTTCGGTGGCCGCATAGTCTAAAGCGTCACTCTCGCAATAGACTATACTGCCAAAGACGGGGAAATAGGGGTTCTAATCCTGGTTGGATGTCCTGAGAGAAGTTTCACGAAATGATTTTTCACTCTCCTTTCACACAAATTTGGGTAAACTTTCTTAAAGAAAGTTTCCCTCATCTCAGCAATTGGCTATCCTTTGTATAATAAACTGAATGAATTGGTGGATTCTTGAAGGAAGAAGACAGTTTCAAAAATCTACTAATACTTCTTTAACATATTCATACGCCAAGTCATGTGACCTGCAACTATCCCATTTGATAGATATTATTAATACCTATAAAATAACATTAATAATACAATAAAATGTGATTAATGTTGACTGAAAATAAATACATTAGTATTTTCTTAAATTTCTTCCTATGAAAATTGGACTCTTAGTTCCTTCCGACATAAATATATCAATACTTAATGCAATTGGGTTTTATCTTCACAATGTCGATGGTTGAGAACAAAAATAATTTACACTATTCATAAAACTGAGATTTCACAATAAGCCATTGCATGAATAAACCATTCCTATAACCATTATAGTGATATAATGTTCTGTAATAAATGGTGATGTAGTTCTTTAAAAATTAATTTTTACTGCCTTTTAATTTAGTTTAGATATCTATTTTGTATTATTATATGGGGTATTTAAAGTGCTCTTTCCGAACTGATTGGTTAGATCATCAAAGTACTTGTCAACTAACTTAATTCTATAACATACACAAAACCCAGTACCCAATTTCATCAATAATAAGTATTTTGCCCATACTAGGAATCGAAATCAGGCCCGTTAGTTAGGCAGACACGCTACCGAATGAGCTAAAATTTCGTAACTTTGATAATTTTAAGTTGTTACTGATTTGTGCTGAGAAAAACTCTTTAGAATTTAAAAAACAACAACCAGAGAATACTCTTAAGATTGTCCTACTAGCCACAAGAATAAGTTGGAAAAAAAAAATTCAAATGTTTATTTTGAGATGTTTTGTTTCTTAAAAAACTTACTTTAGAAATTCAGCTTGATGGGAGCCTCGAGTGTGTACCATGCGTATTTAGCTGATCAGGTCAGTGATGGGGTTTTTACCACCTTTTTTTTTACTACCTGTACAGATAATATAATGATAATTAGTCTTTTGAGATAGAGATAAGGAAGGAAGCATTTTATTAGAGATAATCTACATGCATTTGCGTTTAGGTAGAGTGGGAAACCATTTAGGAAAAAATAACCTCTGAAAATCAGACTGAGATTCGAATACCGATCTCCCATCTTCAGCAGGCCAGTCTAACACGAGAGTGACGCCTTATACAATTCGGCCACGGAAGCGGTTATTGACGACTTAATAAAATTAAGAAGTAGATCAACATTCACCTGGAAATATATGATAAACCACCATTTAAAAAATATCCTGAGTATCACCCCCAGCTAGGCTTGAATACTGGTCTTCCGGCTCAGTGTTCGTCACCCTATTGGTGAGGAGAACATTATAGCCTTCCCCAGTGGCGCACCCAGAAATGTACTTGGGTGGGGTGGGTGGGGTTGTAACTGGAATTCAATTTTGGTGAGATTTGGGGGCACGGCCATTTATCTGTAGAGTGACGTCATTTGAGGACAGTATGTTGGATGCTTCAGTGCAAGTTGATCCTTTAGCTTGTAGATTCGATGCGTATATGATTGAGTCAGAGATAATACATAGGCCTTTACTTGGCTTTATTTTTTTAGTAAGTTTAACACCAAGGCTATTAACGACTTAATCAAAGGGATAGTGAGTGATGCGAGGGGTAACTTGGAATAAATACGCCTGCATTAGACTGGAGAGGGAACAATAAACCCCATAATAAATTAATTATATGGGGAAACTCTATTTACCCTCCTTCTTAGGGAGCCCTGCTGGTATTCAACCCTTGACCTTTCTGTCACAAGCAGCCCAGTCTAATGCAAGCCTTATGCCTTAGACCGTGTGATCAACGGTATTGATGATAGCCTAAAGGAAATACTTAGAGCCACTTTGTATAGAAATGGGAATAAAAACCGCCTTTTAGAAGAGCCATCATTGTAGTAGGATCTACAGAGGGATCAAGCCCTGACCTATTGAGATAAGGTCACGCACTATAGGCCTCCAAGTCAGATCCTTAAAAGAACTTGAAGTTGCTATGTCCTTTCTCTGTCTTGAAATCCTTCAGAGAAACGTAAATTTGAGGATTTGCTCGGAGAACTCCTAGTTAATCTGGTGATAATCTAAATGCTAATTATCCGTTGATTAGTTAGTTATGTAACCAATTTTGGCGAGACTTAGCACCAATGTGTCATTTCCAATATTTTTCTTGAAGTTTTTTTATTTAGCACGAAATAAAAAATAAATGATACGGTGAACCGCACAGACTTTCTCGTTCATTTACCTAAAAATGGATAGATCTACTAAAAACTAGTAATTTGTGTGAAAAAATATATAGAAATTGTTTAAGAAAAAGGCTGGAAAAAAGAGCATCATATTCTAACAAAGATCATGGATCAAATAATATATAATGTTACAGAAACATTGAGAAAATATTAACATCTCTGACCACCAAAGGGCATACCAATCAATTTCCCATTTCAAATACCTCCATAAAAATATATTTTCTTAGAGATCAGAATTTATTGTTTTATTAAAAATACTTAGGCCCTAAAAACATTTTATTTAAAGCGAAGCTACTATATTTTTGCATCTGTAAGTTATTAATATCTCAAAGAGTTATGCAGATATGATCAAAATTGGAAATTTCCACTTAAGTAAAGTAGGCCTAATATAATAATAATTTTCACGGTAAAATGAGCATCAACTTTTTTTTTTTTTT
>CABFWB010000577.1:220224-231366 GCA_902151455.1 Timema bartmani
TAATTATTTTGTTTCAATGTCTGATCACTAAAACTTACGCTAAAGAGTAAACATTAGTCATAATACCAACAAATGAGTTACTAAATATCCCTGATGACGTCAGTCGCATAATGATTGGTTGGCTAGATCACGTGATACCCTTCAAGTAACGTAAAGTAAAGTAAAAGACCTCCCAGGACATCTCTTACGTTAAGTTAACTGCAAGTCAACGTAAAGTTAAGTGCATCGTGATCGCTTCAATTTAAACACACAAGGAGGTTCTTTACGTTAAGTTACGTTGCGTTAAGTTACGTTTAGTTAAGTTTAAGTTGATCGTGATCCCGGCATTAGCGTAAGTGCGTATAACCCGAACGGATAGTAAGACGCGGTGCAAATAATAATAACAATAATAATAATAATATATTTGACTGATACGCGCGGAAGGGTAGCCTACGGGTTGGATGTCACTTATCAGCTACTTTCGAAATACATAATAAAATGCCATGATAAAAAAAATACGAAAAGTAAATAAGATGGTTCGATTTAAAGAAAACACAGAATTGAGTTAACTAGGAATTTTTTTTTTCAGTTAACAACCATTTTAAAGACTGGATGTACTTTTCTATTGTCATGGTGTAAACAATACTAAAATTTACTAATTTGAGATGTCAGTTTTAAAAATAAGTTTCAAATTAATTCATAATCGAATTAAATGTGAAATTGGAGGCCATCTGTTGAAGTGCGTCCTTTTAAGCTAATTGTCTTGTAATTTAATCACAGTCTCCTCCCTTTGGACCTGCCCCTAGCCCCCATACATCGGGAAATATTCGGTAATATAGATTGATGTTAGGTGGGGCACTTGACCTTGGTTTCATGATTTTTTATAGAAAGGGTTTTGTTTCTCTGGTTTTGAGCTCCGTTTAGAATAACAAGTTGACCATGTCAAGAAGGTCAACCAATGTCGGCGGAAAAAAAAAACATGCTGTGCCACATTAGGATATTAGTTGGCGCCCGGAGACAGAGGAAGAGGGTAAGGGAGGGCTGAAAACATATCTTTGTGCTGTTCCCTTTACTCCGAGCTCTTTCCGATGTCTTTATGGTTCATGTCTTACTTTGTTTTTTAATCACCGCATCTTACTACCTGTTCAGATTACACCAGGAGTTCCCAAACTGTGCGTCGCGACGCCCTATGGTATCGCGGCTATAAGGTAAAACTAGAACTTAGGGAAATGCAACATGCACATTTTCAATACGTATACTCGTACATATTTTAAAGAATGGAATAAATAATACAAGAAAACACATGTCTACTCTAATTCAGTTCTGTAATTTTGTTCTAATTTTTTTTTTCTACATTTAAAATAATACAAGCTAGTAGTGTAAATTACAATTTTCGTTTAAGAAAATGCCACCAAATAGAATTTGGGCTATTTTTAAAAAAATATTGGGTACATAGGTGTCGAACGGAAAATATGTGAAAGGCAGCGCGGTCTCAAAAAAGTTTGGAAGCCCCTGGATTATACTCATTATATAATTAATCTAATGGAATAGGGGTGAGGAAGGAAGCATCTTTGAGGTAAGCTACCCGCAAATGCTTGGAAGGAGGGTGGGAAACTGCCTAGGAAAAAACAACCTCAGTAGACCCAACCGGGATTCGAGCCCCGATAATCCCGTCATCAATAGAACAGTTAATTGTGAAAGGGATGCTTTAGGGCTTAGACCTTAAACCAATCTGCCACTAAAGTGGGTCTCCACGTCTTACTACCCATTTGGACCATCCTTATATTTACAACGATTGGTTATAGATGAATAAGGTAGAATTTAGAAGTGTGCACACATTCACGCTAAAGGATTGTGGGATGCTATCTTTTTCGCGCAAATTTGGGTACATTTACTCTAAATTCTACCAATATCATCCCTGCCTTACTATTGATTGTAAATATAGGTACATACCAGACAAGTTTTAAGATACGGAGCACGTAAATAACCGATCACACATAAAACCACGGAAAGTAGGTGTGAGCGGTCTGCGGCATCTATCACTGGATTGGGTGAGACTCAAGAGTCCCCGCATATGGTCATCTGATGCTGTCTTGCAATTCCCGTGATGTTTGCCTCCCCTCCAACTAAATTATTACCAGCTACCACAGATTGCTTACCCAAGAGTTGTGATTAGATTGCAGCGTTTATGGCGCACAGGAGGGCGGAAGAACTTGTGGATGTACCCGCTTCGGTGGCCGCGTGGTCTAACGAGCTACTCTAGCGGTAGAATTGACTGCAGATAACGGGGAGATTGAGGTTCGAATCTCGGTCGGGTGTTTTTCCAAATTGGATTTCCACTCTTCCTCCCCGCAAATACGGGTACAGCTCCTATTAATATGACCTTCCTCATCCATAAAACCATTAGCGTGATTAGTACATAAGCGTATAACCCGAACGGGTGGTAAGACACAGTGCTAAAAAAAATTGTGTATAGGGTAGTTGAAGTGTTATGTCATTCTACAGTAGCTAAATTTTGACGTTGGTCTCGGTATGTGGTTAGGATCGTTGAGGAGCTATTCTACAGCATTTCAAACTAGTTTTGGCCTCAGTATGTGGTTAGAATCGTTGAGGAGATATTTTATAGAATCTCAAACTTAATTTTGGCCTCGGTATGTAGCTAGGATCTTTTATGTGTGCCTTTTCAACCAAACATTGGCCTCTGTCTGTGGCTAAGATCGTAAAATAGATATTCTACAGCTTAGCATTAGCCTCGCTATGTGGTAAGGAAAGTTGAGGAGCTATTCTACAGCATCTACATCTGAGGCGTTGTGATATAAACGTTTCCCACTGCCTTCTTAGAGGCTTTGGTTCGAATCACGACGGGGAAGAAAATGTATTGTCTTAAGTTTGGGGGGGAATATCTGAAGTAACTACATGTGATTCGGTGTCTACACTAAATCAGGTACAAAGTGCTGATGACCCCACTAGTGTTTAGTGTCTGTGAAGAAAACACTAGTTCTGCAAACACGTGTTGAAGACAAATCAAAACATTGACGCTGTGGCATACTCTATGTAAATAAGTTGCACACCTAGTTAAACATAAAAGATTTATTGGAATTAGTAACAAAATGTAAGCTTATATCGTTTAAATAATTTCGCAAAATTAAATTCGTGTATCCATTTAGATTAATATGGAGGAATGTGTAGACCATTTGGGCGACAGAGCTATTCTGTTTGTCTTTTTTTATTGTTTCATCGTGTCATTTATTTTTTTAGCACCACTTCTTACTACCCATTCGGATTATACGTTACATATTTATTAAGTATACCAATAGTGTAGAAATTAGAAAGGTAGAGAGCCCTTTCTGCAAAGAACGCTTAGTCACCACGTTGATTAAATACATTTCTGGTGGTTTTACTCGGGTCATTCCAATGCCAAACCATATAATAACCTTCAAATTTGTGGGTTTCATTTAGTGACTAAAGCTTTTTTCTGCAGAGGGAGATTTTGATTAAATGTACCCATATTTGAGTAGAGGGAGGCCATGAAAATATTTAAGAAAAAAAAACACCCTGCTGGTATTCTAACCCCAACCACCCTGTCACTGGTGAACCAGTCTAAATGAGCTTGCCATATAAACTTTGTGACCACCTGTACTAATTATACTACTGTGTTAGGGACTAGGAGGGATTAATTTAGAGGAAGCGCACCCACATCTGCGTGGAGGGAGAGTGTAAAACCATTTATAAAACCACCCGCAGTGCATCCAACCGGGCTCGAACCCCGATCTTCCCGTTTTCAGCAGTCTAGTCTATTGCGAGAGTAGCGCCTTAGACCATGCGGCCACCAAAGCAGATTTTATGGTTTTTTCTTTGATTGCAATGTTACACTACAGGTTCTAATGGAAACCTTCTCATGATCAACCGGTAGATCGTAATCTAAGTCTTAATCAACCTCGTTTTACAGTTTAGAAGAACTTGTGCACCACGTCTTGCACACATCCAGGCTATCCACAAATTCACACTAATGGAGTAAGGCTGAAGAAGGTAGACAAAATGCATGTGTATGCGTGGAGAGAGAGTGGAAAATCATTTGAGAAAAAAATAAACCATTAGTGCACCCAGATGGGACTCGAAGCCTGACACCATCATCATCACTGGTAAATCGTACTAAATAAGATTTACGGCTTATCCCACGTGTTCATCGATGCAGGAAATAATTATTAACCGAGCCTTTCAATTGTTGTTACCTTTTCAATTCTGCCCAATAGTTAAGGATTTCACCACCGGGGGGACCTTCTTATCGAACTTTTACGGGACATTTGATATTTCTCGAAAATAATTAACTGTAGATCTTCTCACCAGCTTTGTCATTTGTTATAAATTTAACATACAGTCGAATAAAAAAATAAAAATAAACCTTTTAAACGTTTATAAAACTTCACTTTCATTTTACGAAGTCACGGTAGTTTTTTTCTCTCACTTTTCACAAGATGCATCACGTGCACAACAGGTTAAGAACACAGTATGTTGAAATTCTATTACGTAGCAGACTTAGGTTGATAAAGAAGGGATGATAATGGAGGTAGAGAGAATAAGTACGAGGAAGGGGGTGGGGGATTAATGTCATAGTTGAAAGAGTGAGTCAGAACGATTTCCTTAGCTTGTTATTGTCCGAAAGGTAACGATGACAGATGACTTCTAATTAGTTGGAACTTCAAAAACTGTAGAGAATAAAACAGATTACTATACAATCCTGGAAGGTAATGGCACAGCTAGGCGAGATGTATTCACACCTTATTTTGACTCTAAAGGGCAGGTTTTGAACCCAACCAGCTGCGATGACGCTTTCATTTACTTTTATTTTTAGCGCTGTGTCTTATTAACCGTTCGGGTTATACGCTTGTACACTAATTACACTAATGGGTTAGGGATTAGGAAGACTTTATGTAGAGGAAATGCACTCGCATTTGCTTGGAGGGAGGGTGGAAAACAATTTTAGGGGAAACCACCCTCAGTACACCCAACCAGATTTGAACCATGATCTCTCCGTCTTCAGCAGCTTAGTCCAACAGGAGATTAGCGCGTTAAGCCCCGCGGCCACCAAAGCACCATGTCTTACTACCTTTCGGTGCTACACGCTAATGTACTAATTACGATAATGAGTTAGTAATAGGGAAGGTTAAATTTTAGAGGACGTGAACCCACATTTGCGTGGAGGGAAAGTGGAAAATCATTTAGGATAAACCACCCCTAGTTAACCCGACCGAGATTCGAACCTTGATCTCCCCGTCCTCGGCAGTCTAGCTCAACACGGTACTAGCGCGTTAGCTAACTACGCCACCGAGGCGGGTTAAGTTGTTGTTATTGCCATTTGTTAAATATCTACTTTATGGTAATTTGGTTTGTAATCTTTTTATTTAGGTTACCTTTTCTTCAAAAATAAAAGTATTTTGTTTATTATATGATTACTATATATTCTATTGTTTTGTTTTGTTGTTCTTTAAATATTTTGTTGTTTAATATGAAAAAATGTAATCCGATCTTTCTTTCTTTTTATATAATTATCTCCAACAACATTAAATTTATTTGATTTACTTATCTGTTTGAGGTATTTAACGTGCACTTTCTGAACCGATTGATTATATCGCCACACAAGAATTTCTATGAGCGAGAACGAAAGAGACTATCAAGTTTGCTTGGTAAAGGTATTTTTTACAAGCTTCCAAAGTTCTATTACATGCCACAATCTAAATGGGCCCGACGGCTTTACCTCCCTCCAAAGAAAGTTATGTTAAGGATTTATATTGCTTGATGAAAATCCACCTACCCCAGGTGGGTTTAGACCCACGCCCATCGGGCCCTGAGGTGAGCACTTTACCCCAATACCACCGAGGTCGACTAAAGAATTACACACTTATCTCCTCAAATAAAACCCATGAAATTTGAGTTTTTATTTGTTAAATATAAAATATAAGGAACTCACTTTATAAATATTTCCATTAAGCAACATTTTTCAACATTTATACTATAATATTTTGTTACTATAGTTCGTCGTTGACACAAAACTAATTAAATTATACTGAACTCAGTACAAAACGAAAAGATTCATAGCATTAGATAAGAAAATAAACATTTCCATACAGAAATGTCGATAGAACAGTGAAAGTTTATTAAATATATTTTGTTTGTTTCTACCCCTGGTACATCGCACGCATATTTCCCGTTTGATCGGTAAACAAAAATAAAAGAATACCCATCTAACTTTGGTGGAGTTAGAATCCGATACTTAAAAAAAGCGCCACAAAATTGCTCTTGAAAAGTGGGCAGCCTAAGCCGCAAAGAGTATGCTTAAAAAAAACCTACAACAAAAAAACTAGTAAAAATTAGAATAAGAAAAGGTGACCTGGCGGTCTATGGATAAGTTGTCATACTTCTGTGCTGGGGGTCCGGGTTTCAATCCTCGGTCCCGGCACAGATTTATCTGATTGCCAAACCCTTCCTTCACATCTGACAAGACGTGTATTAATCTCAACTTGTGAATGTGAGGAATGCCAGGCCTCCACCGTGGTTCGGATCCCATATTAAACTGTAGGTCCTCCATTTCATCTCACAATCACCCTACCACTGCACATTAGCGTAAGTGCGTATAACCCGAACGGGTAGTAAGACGCGGTGCTAATAATAATATATTAGGAAACGTATATAAAAACAATAGTTTTTTTATCGCCGCTTCTTACTACCTGTTCAGGTTGTACGCATATATTATAATTGCGCTAATGGGATAGGGATGAGGAAGGAAGCAGTTTAGAGATAACCATCCCGTATTTGCTTGGAAGGAGAGGAAGAAACTAATTAGGGGAAACCACCCTCAGTATACCCAACCGGGATTCAAACCCCAATCTCACCATTATCAGCAGGCCAGTCAGGCATGAAAGTGACGCCTTAAACCTTTCGGCCAATGAAGCGGGTTTGTACCTTTTTGTTCCGAGAAATGCTAGCAGTTTTTCACTAGTCTATTCTAAGAGAAAATGTGTTATATCTCTGTGGTTCCCTAGCTATGCCCTGTTACAGTTTTAATCCAACTTCGTTGATAAATAAGGTATGATTGTAAGGGAAATCAAGTGAAAGGTTTGAAAATCATAAAAGCGAGTCCATCCTTAAGCCATTCGCAACAGCAATGATCATACAGTTGATTCTGTCCACTTGAGTTCACACTTTTTTTTAATAACTTTAAGTGCCGATTTAAACTATTTGCCAGAAAACGCAGCCCGATACGAACTGAACAGCTATACGAGGATTTATTTCTTTTAATAGCCATTACAGATGTAACACGAATTTATTTTGAGGCCACGTAAATTGGTGAATATTCTCCGTGAATAAAGTGGAATTAGAAAAATGTAATAATTCCGTATAAATACGATAATCTTTTTTTTCTTGCGCTAGATATAGGCTTTATTAAAATAATACTTTTAATTTATTAATTTTAATCTTACCCCTTTTTATTTTCATTAGATTTACTTTTTTCCCTCTTTAAAGTTTTTGCTCAACTATGCCTTTTTTGCGTTTTTTTTACGTTTTAGATTTTTTGCGTTTTTTTTTTACGTTTTAGCCCTGTATGGACATTTTAAATTGTTTTGCCCTTTTGGCATTATTTCCCTTTTTTTATTGGATCTCTTTTTACCCTTTTTAACATTTTTAGACTTTTTACCTTTTTCTACACCTGTTTACATTCATAATTATCGGGTTTATCCCCGGATAAATATTTTAGGGTAAAACGGGTAAAAAGGTGTAAACAGTGCAAAAAGGGCAAATAGGGTAGAAATAGTAAAAAGTAAATTCTATTAAAAATTTTAAAAAGCGTAAAAATGCTATATCTAAATTTTAAAACTCTAGGTTCCAGGGGAACTTGTTTTTGTACAGGGCCTACCATAACCCGCATTGCACAACTGCATGAAATGTATTACTAAAGTTCTTTCGCAGCGTTAATATTATTTTTATTTTTTCTGTTTTTAATTAATTTAAAAAACTATATTCAAAAATGTAAAATTCCAGCTTTGAGGTGCACACATTCGTGCATTGGGGCTGGTAAGATTTAAATTTCAGACCACTGCGTGCGCTAGATATTTCACAAAACTCATGAGAGACCCACAAAATATTAATTTTATTAACATATAGATAGATAAACCCAAGATTCTCTCTCTCTTTCTCTCTTTCTCTCTCTCTCTCTATATATATATATATATATAATGTATATATATATTATGTATATAGCTTCATGTTTTACTATCCGTTCGGATTATAAACATATATACTAATTACTTTAATGAATAAGTTTTAATTTATATTAATTGTACCTGCAGGTGCATCGTGGCAGAGTGTAAAACCATTTAGGGAAACTACCCTCAAAATGCTCGCCCGAGATTCGAACCCTAATCTCCCAGTCATTGGCAGTCCAGTCTATTGCGAGAATGACACCATTGACCATTCAACCACTGAAGTTGTCAATATTTATTTTTTAAATAGTACGTTCAACTCACAAACTATTAACTGCTTGGAAATAAAGAGGGAATAATATTGGGTGTGAACCTGTATTTGCGTGGAGGGCGATAGTAAAACCACAGTGATAAATCATGTTTGGAAAACTCCCACCAGTGCACCAGGCTAGGATTATAATCCTTTCTTGTTAACGTCTAACGCCCGCTATACTTAAAAAAATAAAAGGTAATTTCCTCTAAAACTGATCTAATGATATTAGTTTTAAGTTTTTTATTAGCACTGCGTCTTAGTACCCGTTCGGGCTTTACGAATCTATTCTTACGATAATTTTATATGGATTAGGAAAGTTGAATTTAAATTGAGGGTACCCGCAGTTGCGTGGATGGAGAGTGGGAAAACATTAGGGGTAAACCATTATCAATACATGACTGTGATCACGACTATAGTCCAGGTGTCCTCGTAATCTAGGAAAACCATTTAGGATAAAACACCTCAAGT
The DNA here is from genome assembly GCA_902151455.1 of Timema bartmani. NCBI lineage: Eukaryota > Metazoa > Arthropoda > Insecta > Phasmatodea > Timematidae > Timema > Timema bartmani. The sequence continues at coordinate 229,183 of CABFWB010000577.1, forward strand.
ACAACAAAACAGGATTTGAACCCCGGCATCCCCCATCCCCATCATTGGCAGTTCAGTATGTTGTGAGAATGACGTTTTAGATCATTCGACCAACCAAGTGGGTTAATATTTATTATATGTTTAAATTATTCTTGGATGAATGCTAAGTTAATCAGATCTGTATGTGATGGCTCTTTTAAAAATATCCTACCAATATGAAAGAAGAAAGATTCACATTGTAAAGGTAAATAATTTATTTAAAAGTTCGTATTGCTCACCGTATTTCGTTGTTTGTAATAAACTTCTCATTTTTTAAAAACTAAATAAACAAGTTTATAAGGAAAATACATTTTCTTTATAAAGCAATCATGTCGAACTGAAATACTTTCAAACTTTTTTCATTTTTGTATTACTTCCACGTGATCTTCTCTCTAAGATGTCGTGCGAGATAAGTCTCGTATGGAAGTTGAAGTTAATGCGACGTGTTGAAATCCCCTGTTTGATCAAAAAGGAATTAACTTGAAGATGTGACTCGAGGTGAACCATAGCATATACAAAATACTTTTTAAAAAAAAGGTCCGAAGCAAAGAGATAGAACGAGATAGTCGTTTTGGTTAAGTTATTCAGATGCTAAAATCCGCCCTTTACGGCTGGAACAAGTACAAAGGCTTCAGTCTTGTCTTGTATGAATTTACGGTGACTGGGAGGTCAGGGTTCGAATGCAGGCTTGGTTTACTAAGCTGGTTTTTTTTCCTAAAATTTTCCCCATTCTCACCCCACGAAAGTGTGAGTGAATTTCCTCTCAACTATACCCATTAGTGCAGGTATCCAGGACGGGTAGTAAGACGAAAATAACGTGAAACCTTAACACATATATATATACCATTTGTATATTTATACCGTTTGGAAATATATATATATATATATACATGATACATATAATATATACCGTTTGTATACACATCAAAATATTGTTCAGATCTCTAAAACAATTATTTTTAAATAGTTTGAAACTTAATGCCAACATTGATGAGTGTAAACCAAACTTTTTATTGCTTCCATAGAACAAAACATAATCAAATTATGTATAATGGTAAGATACGACGCCCATGAGGCCGTTTTAGAGTTTCGAGGTAAGGTCAGCTCTAGCTATCCCCTTGGGGTTTCTATGTGTTTATAAAGTTTGGTCAAAATCTGTTAATTAGTTCAAAAGCTATAAAGGTCAGATAAACACGACTATTGGGTGTATGGTAGTCCCAACCGTAGCGATAGGCTGATTTTGCTAGGAAGAACAGTATTTGATAGTTACTATGGTTACTAAAACTATTTTAATACATTAATACATCCAGTCGTGTTACTGTTTCTTTAGATAGATATTATCAATACATAAAATAACACAAATAATAAAGTAAAATTTTTGTCGAAAAGAAATATGTTTTACTTTTCTGGACTATTCTTCCAACCAAAAATAGGGTATAGCCATATTATTTGTTTTTATTACAAGTTCGTTAACGCTTGTTGACGTAGCACCTTAGAGTTAACTTTGACTCACTCCCACTTAATAATCAACTTTGAATCACTAATAAGTAATGAGAGAGAACATAAGCTGCTTATTTGATAGCAGGATGAATCCGTGTACAATTAACACTGCCTGGAATCAAACCACGGCCTCACATACTTATATTCTGCCACCCTGGCTGCTAAGCTACAAACATGAGCAAAAAAATGGTGAATAACAACCAGCTCAAAAACAGTAAGCCATTAAGCAATATAACTGAGTGAAACACAGTTCAGTGGCCGAATGGTTTAAGGCGTCACTCTCGTGTTAGACTGGCCTTATGATCGTGGGGAGATCAGGGTGTGAATCCCAGTAGGGTCTGCTGAGGGTGGTTTTTCTAAATGGTTTAACATATTCCTTCCAAGCAAGTGTGGGTAGATTACATCTAAAATACTTCCTTCCTCATCCCTATCCCATTAGAGTAATATTACCATTTATGTGTCCTTAACAATTTCCTGATAAATAAAAGACTGGGAGAGGGAGTAAAGATTGGATTCAGATTTATAAACGGATATGCCTCATAGCTAGGGGCACGAGGGTTAGCGTTGTTTTAATACTAGTGAAGTTTTAGGGTGGTATGCAAGAGTTTGTAATTAGTGTTAGTGCGGTTTTAGTGAGAAAACTTGCTTTATAAGAGAAACACATGC
>CABFWB010000577.1:234207-268296 GCA_902151455.1 Timema bartmani
AGCAATGATCTATCTCCATTTTAGACTCAATAGTCAATATTTACATTTTTTATTGGTCAAAATGTATAAATGAATAATTAAATATCAATGCGATGACTTGAAGATCTACAACACCGTATAAAATGTTAAAATTTTAACCAAAAATCTAAATTTTAATACGTAGTGTTTACCCTTGTGGAAGACATTAAACTGTTTGAAATGCCATTAAGTGGACAAATATGCGCCTCTTTTCTCATTGATTATATATCATTGTATATTATTTTATGCGTGTTCTTATGTGAAGTGGTGATGATACAATGTACATTATTCCGTTCAGAAATCTTACGAGTTTATAGAAAGAGAGAGAAAGTCTGTGCGGTGCGCCGTACCATTTATTTTTTTAAATCTCCATACACCAACACATATTTATCTTTACGTTTTCATGAACCAAAGATAAAAACATCAAACAAGGTTAGTACAAGAGAACATATTCTAATTACTAATCTGCTACACATCACTAATATAATTTGTAAGTCAAACCACGATTATCTTATCGTACACATCTGTCAGTATGAATAGAGGGCGGTAAATTTAGTTTATGATGTTTTTAGATAAAGTTTGGATATGCTGGTTATTAGATGTCCCCGTGATACATGTAACGTATCAGCAAATAAACTCCTGTTACAATCACTTTTGACTATTAGAATTAGTGAGATTACTCCTTGTGTGATAGGAATATGACTGGAGTTGTAATGTGGTGGCTAAACATCTTGGTACAGGTAGCTTAAGGTGGGGCTGTAGGGGAACACATTTTATGACAAAACACTTTTGGGGCCAAATAAATTAGCTATTGCTTTTGTAGAAACATAGAGTTTAATTTTCTTCACATGGTGATATCAACAGTTGTATATCTGTAAAGGATGGAACTGGAATATAATGACAGCTTTTTACCTACATTATAAAGTTTCTCGTCCACTATGCTCATGGTTGTGTTATCACGCTTGACCCTCACTCGGAAGTTTAGGGTTCATTTCTAGATAAGGTAAGTTAGGGTTGGTATTTCCCCCACCGTTGTGATTACGACTCCTATCACCTAAAAATATATGGTGAAAATCCTACCTACCACCTTATACCTCTTCTGTTGTGTCAAAGATTTTAATTCATTAATATACAACATACTGTTACTAATAACAAACATCTACGTCCCAATTATCTACCACGGGATTAGAACCAAAATTAGTAAATGCTTTAAACCCACCACCTAAACGATCTTGACCACATGCGGGTCCGTTGATGAGAGAGAAGGGAGGCTAGGAAATGGAGCATCCGTCAAGGGGGGAGGGAGTCCTCACCCTGCTCTGTGACCAACATAGCCTTTATTTATTTTAATTGAGTATTTAACACCTACGGATAGTTATATCAACGTAAGTCTTAACTAACCTAACCTAAAACTACATAGATTTTATTACTGTTCCTCCAATCCTAGCGCTAGATGTTGTAATACACAAAAAATAAGACGAATCTAAATACACAGATTATTTGAACACTGAAACTTACTAACTAATTTAACAGACGACAATACTCTACTAAAGGACGGTATTATATTGTCATATTTATATTAGAAAAGTTATTTAGTAAAATAAATTATATCTAATTTTGACGACCCATCAAGGACATTTTATAAAATAATATATTTTACAAATAGTTTTTAAAACTTTCACATTTATGAACATGCACTAGAGTTTTATCAAAGAAAATTGGCAAAATTATAAGAAGTTAAAAATTTAATTGTTCAGTGTATGAACAGAATGTTTTCTTTAGTGACACAGACCTCACACTTAGATAATTATTTATTAAGTGTGTGTGTTTCCTTTTAATTAAGGAAGGACCCATTTTGGTGGCCGCATGGTCTAAGGCACTACTCTCGCAGTAGACTAGAATGCTGATGACAGGATATCGAGGTTTGAATCTCAGTCGGATGTACTGAGGGTGGTTTTCCAAAATGGTTTTCCACTCTGCCTCCACGCAAATGTGGGTATTCTGCCTATAAATATAGCCTTCCCATTCATCAAACTACTAGCATAATTAGTACAGAAGCGTACAACCCGAACAGGTAGTATGACGTGCTGCTAAAAAAAATAACGAAGAAACTTGTGACGACTTTTTTTTTATTAAGTTTCACGAAAGACTCATAAATATTTTTTATTTCAATTTCTTATAGAAGAGCTGTTAATTCATGTTTTCCTGCGTCTATACTACATATTTGGAATAAAATGAGATGCATAATAACACATAATATTTCATCAGATCTTCTATCACATGTTTTGTGAAATAAATATTTTTCATTTACTAAATAAATTTGACAGTTTAATACTACCTTAATATGACAAATTAAATAAATTTGTTGGTGTTGTACACTACACATCCAGTCCCATCACCTTATTAAATAGTAGAATTCATTTGTTATAGTAAAAACAACCAGATAAACTTTCACGTATTCATATGTAAACAGAAGTTTTCCCTTTCGATAAAAAAAAAGAAGCAATGCTTGTAAAATAATATTAATAATATAGAAAATTTTAACTATTGCTGATTGCAAAAATTATTTTTTCTGTTTTCTAAAAGTTACTTCCTACCAAAATCCTACAATATTTGAACTACAGAATGAACTCATGTTAAAATAATAAACATCTTCGTTTTAACACCATTCAGGAAAGAACCACAGACCCTAGACTACTTAGTCCCGGACCCTGGCTGTAAACCAGGTGTTAATATTTATAATCCCTTAGGTTGTGTTTAGTTTTATTGTATTTTTATTTTTAAAAGAATCTACTCTTCAACAAGTTAGTGAAATATTTTTTGACCCTCATTTAGTATTTCTTAGATAAAAGCTAAATAAAATAAGTATAATGATCCTACACACTTGTTCGTTTTTCACTTATTCCTGTCCTTCTGGCATATCTGCATATTCACTCTCATCGGGTAAGGAAAAGAAAGCTATATTCTGCGAGGAAATGTGTGTGCATTTACATGGAGGAAAAATGAGAGCTAGTTTATATAAAACTAGTTCACTTTACTATATTTGACCAGGATTTAAAGTTCAGCCTTAACTTCACCGGCAAACCAGATGAGATGCCTGTTTTCCTACAGAAGCTGGTCACCTGCTCGTCGAGAAAACAGAATACAAACCTAACAAACGCGAAAGAAAGAAAGATAAACGCTAGGCGTTGGTCAATTCCCACTTACCTTGAGAGTGTAACAATAAGAAAGGTAGATCGATGAACAACTTTCCGGTTTTTCAGGACCAACTGAACGGTTTTGTATGTTTGAAAGTTTGAAAAAATATAGTTAAACTTATTATCTGTTTATAAATGAGTTTACAAACTTCTATATGAGTAAAGAGTCCACTGCGAAACGAACTGGAGCCTGAAGCTGGAGTTGGTGAAATAGAGTTCGACGGAAGTGCGTCCGTGTTGGTTGCGTCGGAGTGAGTGGCGTCTGCTGGTGGCGGGAGCTGGGTTTTTAGGGCCGTTGCGTGCACCCCCCACTCTTTTATACGGCGAAGATGCTGCGTCCGTCCCGTGCTAATTACGATGGGCAAGAGGAGGCGTCGCTTCACCCGCCCGCGCGTCAAACTTTATTTCATCCCCGATTCCTGCGGGGCGCAGTTTACGCCTGGAGTAAGAGAGGGGGAAGGTGTTAGGGGCGTGTTGGTAAGGAGAGGAAGGGGGTGAGAGAATCAGATGTGACGAATAGTACTCAGGAGGTTCCTCGTGCAATAACATGCTATCTCTAGCTTCATGTTTACTGGTCTCTCAAAGGTACGTTCTAGCTTCTAACCCCTATTGAGAAAGACACTGGTTTGATTACCTTTTGTGCCTATAGTTTGACTAATGAGTAATTTTACGGGAAATGTGTCTCTACTCAATCAATGCGTCATTGGTTGCATCAAACCAAAGCGCAATCTAATTTACTATATCTTAAATTTGAATTATATTAAGATTAGCAGAGCTTGAATAAAAACACAATAAAAAAAAGTTCATAAATGGGAGTTTAAGATGAACTATGGCGAGTCTATTTCTCGTCACATCTGTTGCGTCATGATCGGATATTTCCCTAGTAGAGTCACAAAACTTCTGCACACTCAGGAGATCCCAAATATGATTAACCATGATTAAAGAATGTCACCGTTAAAATAAACAATAATGCATATTTAAACACGCATGTATTGACACCTTAAAACATGCGACCACCCGTGTGGGCCGTTAACAACTCACATTGGCTGTCGCAAGGTATAAAGTGTCACTCTCGTGTTAGACTGGATTATTGGTGAAAGGATATCGGGGTTCGAATCATAGTTGGGTGGGTAGGGTGAGTTTTCCTAAATTGTTTTTCCATCCTCCCTCTACGAAAATCTCGGTACAGTCTCTCTAAAACTATAGCTTTTTCATCCCTATTCTGGTTTCCCAATTGATGTATGCGTGTATCTAGAACAGGTGCTAAGACATGCGGTGGGGTAAAGACTTGGTGCAAAAATAAATAAGGATAAATGATGTTCTTGTTGAAGGCTATGAACATAAACTAATTTTCCACTAACAATAATTATACATACACTTTTTTCGACTCAGGGATTTGGAAATATGCTTCCTCTCTCGTGATAGGCTGAAGGCAAAGATTTTCTTTTGTCCATAAGTTGCGCGCTCTCTATCGCAATCTTGAGAAATATATAGCTACAGAGAGGCTGCACACCCCCGGTTAACGGATTACACCCGCGGACCACCTTCCCAGATTATTTATAAGATTTTTTTACACACACTACAGTTAAATAATATATTTCTATAAATAACTGATCGCATTTTGGGTGCAAGCTAAAAATTTATCATAATACTGTGCCACAAGATTAGTTGAATATATGTATAGGCTAATTAATTAATTAAGTTTAATTTAATAATGTCTTATACNCACACCCCCGGTTAACGGATTACACCCGCGGACCACCTTCCCAGATTATTTATAAGATTTTTTTACACACACTACAGTTAAATAATATATTTCTATAAATAACTGATCGCATTTTGGGTGCAAGCTAAAAATTTATCATAATACTGTGCCACAAGATTAGTTGAATATATGTATAGGCTAATTAATTAATTAAGTTTAATTTAATAATGTCTTATACACATATACATAGTCATTAATCTTGTGACAAAGGATTATATAAGTATTATTATGATTATGATTATCTATAGATATAGATATATATATATATAAATAATTAACTATTCAACTAATCTTTTATATACATGTAGCTATTTAACCAACCTTACATATGAATATATACAACTATTCAACTAACCTTACATATAAAACTATTAATCTAAACCTTATATACATATATATCATTATTAAATTAACCTTATGTACAAACTATTAAACTAACCTTATATTTATCTATATCTATAAAACTAATAAACAAGCTATACATATATATAGCTAATAAAATAACCTCATGTATATGAAACTATTAAAAGTAGTGTTTTATAGCTAACATCGTTAAAAAAAATGTTGGATGTAAATTTTAACTGGCATTATATGCCTACCGGACGACCGGGCTATGTCCATGCGAAATTTCGGCACTATTGATGTAGTGGGTTTTGGGTGAACAAACACCAACTCATTTTTTAAATTATATTAGTAGGATGTTCTCGCATTTGAAAACAATTTACGAAAAAAGCGCCTCAGTATTTCCGACCGTAATTTGAACCCCGATTTTCCAGTTGTCGAGAAACTGAAATGGATGATCCCAGCACCATAATTTTGGTGCCCACTATTGCGTGTGTTATTTCTAGCTGTAAATCCATATATTGTGCTTACATTAATTTCAATTTGATACCCGCCTCGGTGGCGTAGTTCTAACGCGCTCGGCGTGTTAAGATAGACTACCGAGGACGGGGAGATCGAGGTTCGAATCTCTGTCGGGTGAACTAGGGGTGGTTTTTCATAAATGGTTTCCCATTCTCCCTCCACCCAAATGCGGGTTCTCTTCCTCTAAATTCAACCTTTCCAATTCCTAATCCATTAGCGTAATTAGTACTTAAGCGTATGACCCGGACGGGTAGTAAGACGCGGTGCTAAATAATAAAAAATCACTTTGATCTTATAATAACTGAATTTTAAGGTGTGCTAGAACAAAGCACTAGTCAATATAAATATTTTTACAGTTCCTATGACCAAATATATCTTGTTAAATACTGCATAGTATCAGTCCGCAATTATTTATCCATATGGACTGAGTATACGCCATCTGTTGGTGAAGATAATGCCAACTTCTGTGGGTAGAAGTTGTCATGTGGTCAATAGTCCTCACGAGGCTGAGTTGACCCCAGTTTCATACCCACTTTTTCACAGAAAATATGGAAGCCCTGGGGATCGAACCAGGGATTTCTGAACATATTTTGGCGCAATATTAATAAAATAATTCTTCAGCAGATACGTTTTACTTAATTTTCTACACATAATATTCTCAACAACTATTTTATATTTTCTGTAGGCATCGCGGAATCTAAAAATTACTTTTTATCCTTATTTAGAAAGTTTCTATCCAAACGCCAATATAAAGAACTGTTTATTTCATGCAGAATAATAAACTAAACGTATCTATTAGAGGAATATTTTATTTATTTTGGCTGGAAATGTTTGTTTTTCTGGCCATAAAAACTGTAAAATGTCTGACCTTCTGTCCCACCTTAATATTTATATTATTTATTGGCTACAAATTCGATGACTAGAAAATCATGAAATTTGTTTTCTTCTTAAAGCCCATTTTGAATTAAACCTATTTAATGCAGTAAGGAAAGTCCGGTGCGCGAGGAAGGAAAAAAATCCCTTTCCTGTCTTGTTTCCGACATAGTTTCCTCTAATGGTGACGTCACTCCGTTGAACCGGAGACTAGATACCGCGCGCCCGATTATGAAACAAGTGTTTGATTGGATGAAATACGGCCCCGTAAAGTCAACTAGACAGATGAGATACTTGTCGCACCATTCATAGAACTAGGGTATCATCTTCTGAGTGCAAGAACCAGATGATGATGATAGTATTGCGCGTCTGGACTACATCATTCGTAGCCCAGTGGTGGAAAGATTAGCCAGTATTAAGTTTGATTCACACTGATAGGACTGTGCGCAGACCGTGCTGTGACTGTGTCGTGCTGCCAACAATCTCGAACAGGTCATTCCCATAAGAGTTACCTTGTAAGACAGTTTTTGATTCACACTGATAGGACTGTGCTCAGGCCGTGCTGTGACTGTGTCGTCTTGGATCGTTCCAAAAGTGATTTCCCAAGGTCACGCTCCAGCACGATACGAACACAGTCCCAGCACAGTCCTATCAGTGTGAATGTAGATGAAATGTACCGTTGCCCAGGGACCGCCCGGATGTACTGCTCGTACATCCTTTCCGTGGAAGCTCTTTCCATGTCCCGAAGAGATGAGGGCAATAGTGAATATGATGGTGGGGAACCAGTGGGAACACTTACAACCTAACTTAAGCCTAATTAACCAAACCCTGATGGCCGTTGTGGTAATTCCCCTTCCGCGAAAAATACCCAAGGTTTCCAGCTGGAGATCGAACCTAGGACCTCTAGGTCCGTAGCTAGGTGCACTAACCAGTACACCACGGGGCCGATTAATAACTAGATATCCGCCTCGGTGGCGTAGTTGGCTAACGCGCCAGTCGTGTTGAGCCATACCACCGAGGACGGGGAGATCGAGGTTCGAATCTCGGTCGGGTGAACTGGGGGTGGTTTTTCCTAAATGGTTTTCCACTCTCCCTCCACGCAAATGCGGGTTCACTTCCTCTAAATTCAACCCTACCAATTCCTAATCATTAGTGTAATTAGTATTTAAGCGTATAACCCGAACGGGTAGTAAGACGCGGTGCTAAAATTATTATTATTATTATTATTATTATTATTATTAACCAGATGAAATACAACGATCGAGAAATAACAATTTTATTTTTAAAATTGGTACGTTCAACACCAAGACGTTTTGTCTTTTGTGTCACGTGTTCCTACTCTACCGGGTTATCCTAATTTAACTACCTTAATGGATTAGGGATGAGGAAGGTAAAGTTTAGATGAAATGTACCACCACTTGCGTGGAGAAGTAGAGGGAAATAATTTAGGAAAAAAATAGCCTTAGAATATTCATTCGGGATTCGAACCCTGACTTTCCCAACATCTGAAAATCCATACTAGAGGATATTGACGTTTAATGTTGCCCGTACACTGATGCAGGTAGTTACACATTTTTTAAATGGACTGGATATTGAGAAAATAGCTAAGCCGTATTGGTTAGAAAGGGGTAAAAGGCGTCAGTCAGATATAGTGTATATTTACAGCTACAGGGAGGCTGGGTTTGGGTTCAAATGCCAGAAGGCTATCCTTGAGTGTTTTATTTCCCATATTACATAATTACATTGATTTCAGGAAATATTTCTTTTTACTATTTGGAGCATTTCGAAAACAATTTTTGCCACTCTAGGCCACAAATGAGTATATAATTATTTATTTTTTAAAAGTTGTGTTATAAATATCACGAATCTAAGGGTAAAGGATGTTCGAATGTTTGACCAATATGACTAACACTCTCTTGAAATATTAACTAATGATACATTTAATTAAAACTGTCTTTTAAAGGAGACTAAATTTAAAAATAAAGATATCCCATTATTGATTGTAAATTATAATATCTATGAACCTATTTCATATATGATACATGCAACATAAGTGTTTGTTTTGAGTCGTACAGTAATTTGAGATATTGTATATCGATTTCAGATGGCAATATTTGTTGTGTTGTGATTCCACGAATAACTTGATATGTACTGCCTGCGCGTATTCTTATAGTAACTGCAAGACAACTTTTTGTTTTGTTTATTTGACATATTATCTTATTACCTAGTACCTACCCAACTTATTCGTGTATTCAGAGAAATTGGGTAGGGATGAAGAAGGCAGACCCGCTTTGATGGCCGCATGGTATAAGGCGCTACCCTCTTAGTAGACTAGACCGCCGAGGATGGGGAGATCGAGGTTTGAGTCTCGGTCGGATTTACCGAGGATGTTTTATCCCAAAATTGTTTTCCACTCTCCTTCCACCGGAAATGTGGGTACACTTCCTCTAAATATAACCTTCTTAAACCATTAGGTGTAACTAGTACGTAAGCGTATATCCGGAACGGTTAGTAAAAAGTAGTGTGAAATAAAAATTGAAGAAGGCAGATTTTGGATGAAATTTATTCGTATCTGTACGGCGGGATAGTAGGCCACCATTTAAGAAAATACCTCATTACAGCAATTTCAAATTATATACCTGATCTCCCCATCTGCGACAATCGAGATGACACCGACAGCTTTGTCTTGGTGCCCACCGATGTTGGCCAAAGTTTGAATACAACATTGTTAAAAGTAAATACTCTGGTCCTTCTTTCCCCCTACCCCCAACCCAACCACCTACCCCTTTTTCCTCTGAAAGTAATCCAAAATACGTGTCTAATCACAGTGGTTATTTATTTTTGTATAACTTTTTTTGTAGCGCATACCACTAGGGTTGGTCACCTAGACATTCCTCTGGTCTNACCTAGATATTCCTCTGGTCTTCTACTGGCAGGGGTGGATATGTGCCGTCTTCTAAGGTTGGGCCATCATTTAGGTGCGACTACTTCGTCCCAGTGAGATGATGATGATGATGATGATGATAATGATAATGATAATGATAATGATGTGCCAGTATAAGTTTTAAACCTAACTTAATCCTGATCAACCAGACCATGGCAACCATAGGACCCTCCTGGAAAAATACATATGGTGCCACCAGGAATCAAACCTGTGACCTCTAGATTAGTAGAGAGGAATGTTGACCTCTATAACAAGAGGCCAACCGCATATTTATAAATCACATTGCAAGAAGTGGGTCATAAATAGGCCTACCACAGTGTATTGACCATTGGGTGTACCATAGCGTGTTTTATAGTGTAGTAGCAATAAGTTGAACGTAGGCTTAATTTACCATATAAATATAATGTCTACAGATTACTGTTTGATTAAATTGATTAAATTAATCATAACCGGAAAATATATACACATTTTAGGTTATTAATCCTAGTTTTATTTTATCGATGTGCACTTGATTATTTTGTCTGAGTTAATAAAATATATCTTGAGCTAGATCGATCCAAAGAATCGAATCAAAGCCTATAAAATGAACATTCTTAGTCTGGGACTGCAATCGATGCGTGTCTGGGACTTATCTAAAAATGCACCTGGTTTTGCGCTCAATCTGTACTCAGCCTAACATATTTCGAAAAGCATTTGTTCAGCGTCTCAACGTTAACGAGCCAATGCTACTGACCATGGGCGAAGACCATCAGAATTTGTGTGTATAATAAAATGCATTACTGATCTTCACACTTAAGGGAACAGTATAAAGAAAGTGAATGATAAATAAAATAGCACCGGTATTCCAGTTGTGTGAGGCCACAAGCACCTTACCGAAATCCAATCCCAATCATAGTCAGTCAGGATTATCAACCCCTCATCCAGCCATTCTAGAACCTGGATTATCGGGTTCAACATTTTCACATCAACATAGAACAAACATCGTTAAAAAAAACCGTCATAAACGGAGACTAATTTCCTCGAACGGACACGAGATACAATTGGTTTTCCAGTTAATCAATCAAAAAGTGGTCAGCAATTAAGGCTACAAACACCACCAATATGTTCTGTGTTTGTAAACGCACACTTGTGACGAAGTTTTTCTAGGATATAATTAAAGAAGTGTACAAAGCCCATGATTTAGTGAGAGTAAACGGTTCCAACAACGTCCGTCAGAGTGTTAGATTCTTTACACTTGGTATTTGACGGGGAAAGCTTGTAATATTTTAATTAATTATTGCGTTTAACAGTATAAATATTAGAGTGGGATGGAAAAAAAACAAGCTAAAGTAAATATTTTGGCCGTTTTTATAACAAAAAATATTTTTGGACAAAATAAATAGAATATCTTTTCACTATATACGTTTAATTTATTCTCAGTATAAAATGTTTTCAAATATTTGTGATGATCATCGTGATATTTGAACATTGCTTGAACAGGGTATTTATCTTCATTTGGGGTGAGAAGGGTGAAGGGTCTGGGCCACCCACCGGGACATTGGGAGATATCTCGTTGGGCATGTTTGATTTGGGCTGCCACAATTACAGTACTTTAAACTAAAATAAAGCTATAATTTCAGTCAGTTCAATTTTGTTTTTTATTTGAATGAGGTGTTTAACGCGCACTTTCTGAACATTCATATTATATCAGCACATGATTTATAAATTAACTTAAATCTAGTATTGATTGTAACCAGCTTTGTAAGCTACCTAAAGATCGGGTGGAGGATCATTTCACAAACTTAAATATGTTTTTTTAAAAAGACTCCCAGCTATTGTATAACAGTTTAGAAGATTTTTTTACTCATGTCAGTAGAAAGTACAAGCTGATATTTTAAGTGGACTGAATAGCGACGTAATCATCTATAATGTAGCTGAAATAGCCTTGGTATTAATTTTATTATTGATAAAAATATAAATACTTCACCTCACCACTTCAGGTTACTATTAAGGGTCAATTTCATAGTCAGACTTAGTACGCCTCAAGTGTGGCTCTATATTGAATACAGAACGGCATATACCTAGACCAGAATATAATGGGCCAATTTCATAGACTTAGTACTCCTCAAGTATTGCTCTATATTAAATATTCACTTTGGCTCCTCCCAGTGAGTTTTCTTTGCAAGTGTATGTAAACTAATGTAGTTCCAGCGTTGTTTTGAACGTAACAACTTAAATTTACCGGTATTTTATTGTATATAATGCACTGACTTTAAAGTTGCTCCGCCATTTTGAATTGTTTTCGGGGGTTAAAAAATATTTTTTTTAACTTTTCATAACTTTCCCGTCGGTTACAGGCTAGAAGCTATAAATTTGCAAAACTTCAAGTTTCTAGTTCATCTGGAAGTGGGTAAACATTAATGTCAGTGAGTGAGTGAGTGAGTCAGCCATGTGGCACCTACCTAGACCGGAATGGAATGGGCCAGTTTTATATGTGAAACAGGCCTAATAAATACATTCGAGTTTAGGTAAAATGATTCAGAGGTTACTATGAGTGCAGTCTCACGAGACGATAGATTCCCTTATGTACCAGGCGCCAGTAAACACATCAAATTAAAACCAAGTGAATTCTTACACGTCTGGGATTGAACCGGAGACTTGGAACAGAACCTCTCAGCCTCCTGGGCCACGTGGATATGTTGGGCTGGGAAATCTCCCAGGAGTATCATACGAACTAGGAAACAGGAAGAAACGGAACTGTTCATTAGTTTTATTGTACTCTAAAAACTGTCGTGTAATTAAAACTACATTAGGGTGTGGCTCGGTTGTCACAGACTTATAAACGACACAAATAAACTCGTGACCAATCCACACCACAAGTGTGGCTTTATTTTCACCGGTCTCTTATCTAATATCGATCAGATAGCGTCTAATTATCGGCTCAAGAGGCCTGGCTTTGATTCCTGGTACGACCTAAAACTCTTGTAATTGATTACCTTCGAGTTTCCCGTTTAACAACGTTGAATAGAGAGCCAGAGGGGATTGGGTGTTGTGTCACTTCTAGAGTTAAGTTTAACTGTAAGTCGTGTTATGATGTAATTATTTGGTTCATAAATATACCTACATGGATATATACACTCTCTGGAGTGTCAAACATGCAATATAGGCTACTGTATTGTCTACTAATGGAAGGTTAAGGTTCGAATCTCAGCTGGCTGCACTGAACGTGGTTTTCTGTACGTGATCGATCAGCATTGTTTATCCATCCTCTCTCTGTGTTCATGTAGGTACATTTCCTCTAAACTACTCATCCAATCTTTACCTCTTATATTAAGTCATTACTAACTTTGGGATTGATTGAACATTTTCGAAAATACCTTTTTTGTGTGTGTGATCAACATTGATAACATTTTACTTTATAATTTGTATTTTTTCATAGTTATTGATATCATATATATCAGGAGTGGCAGCTGCAGATCACATGTATTGACGTATACATATATTAAAATAACCGTTTTAGTATCTTTTATAGCTACCAACAAGGTTCTTGCCTAAATAAAACGGACTGTAATAATTAAATCTTGTTAAAACACAGAGACACCATAACATGGCTTATCTTGAAAATATTAATAAAATATTTTTAAAAAATTACTTTTTATTGGCTATTTTAATTAGTGATTAGAGCTATACAATACTAAATTTAAATAATTTTAAAGAAATACCCATTTTTATTTAAATGAAATATATTAATAAACTATAAAGTCTCAATACAATTACATTTACCAATGTGTTTGGACGAATGTCCTGTCTTTATCAAATTAAATAAAAACTTATAAAAAAGTTAATGTATCTAGTATTGACTACGAACAATTTTTCTAAAAGGATATACCTACCGTGAACACTTTATACATTTGTTTTTAGAATGTTCCCTTTAAATAACGAAAGTTATTAAAAATGGTGACATAAATGTTGGCTTTGACTAGGGAAAATATTATTTATTTATAAACTGTGGTTGGAATAAGAGCCTAATCTGACAGTTCAATAAGTTAATTTATACAATAATAATGATAATAATAATACCTGATTCAGTGGACAAATGGTCTAAGACGCTGCTCTCGCAATAGACTGGACTGCCGATGAAGGGGAGTTTGGGACTCAAATCCCGGTTGGGTGTACTAAGGTGTTTTTTTCAAAATGTTTTCCACTTTACCTCCTCGCAAACGTGGGTATACTTCCTCTAAATTCAACCTTACTCATCCTTAACACATTAGCGTGATTAGTAGATATGCATAGACCTATAGCCCGAACGGGCAGTAGTAATATGCGATGCTAAAAATTAACGGCTTTATATGATATTCGTAAAACAAAAAATGTGTTCTTCAGTATTCACCTTTGGTTGGTGTTGATTTTGACAGTTATTGGATAAGTATCGTAATCTGTTTGCCAGTGTCAACAACTTAATTGGATTTTTGTTTGGTTTTTTAAAAACATTTTCCTACAATGATCCAATTATAGTTTTGTTATTATTAGGTTCAAAAGCAAAAAAGCCCAGTGTAGCAACCTGAATTCGAAACTGGACCTACCCGTGACCGGCAGTGCAATATGTTGATAACCTGATGCCCCACACCACATATCCCCCGGTTCGAGTCCGGAGTGAGGCACGCAGATGAAAATATGTTTTTCCTTAGCACCGCGGCTTACTAACCGTTCGGGTTATACACTTATGTATTAATTGCGTTAGAGGTTTTAGGGATTAGAAAGGTTATATTTAAATAAATTGTACCCGCATTTACGTGGAGAGAGAGTGGAAAACAATTTAGGAAAAACCACTCTCAGTACACCCGACCAAGATTCTAACCTTAATCTCCCTGTCATCGGTGGTCTAGTCTACTGCGAGAGTAGCGCCTTAGACCATGTGGGCAGAGAAGCGGGTCAAGTGAAAGTTAACCGGAGTGACTCAGAATCGTGGCTGGTTATTGCACCATGGCACGCATGAGCCGGGTAGGTAGCGACCGACACAAGAGTGGGTAATGAACGCTTGTTGGGGTTGTGACACGTGGAAGCGTCACCGCGGCGATGTGTGTCTGTCGGACCGACAAGTACCTCCGTCCCCATTTTACCCCTCCATCCCTCTCACCCCCTCCAATACTCTATCTACTCGTGGGTGAGCCATGTCAACACAATAATATAGCCTGGAGTCGAACAGCGGAGCGAGAGTAAGAGTCCATGCAAAGTTTGCTCAAATGGCTGATACACAAAATTATAAATAGGGATCCTTGGGTTCAATCCCAATCGTCTTCGTTGACACCGATTATTTTGTGTTCAGAATAGGAAGTTGAGCGTGTCGTAAATGTAGCTGTGTCTCTATGCTCTGGCTGCCTTTCTGTGTCTCTGTATGTTTCTATGTATCACTCTGTGTCTCTATTTGTCTCTGTATGTCTCTCTGTGTCACTGTTTGTCTCTCTGTGTCTTTGTATGTCTTTATGTGTCACTGTATGTCTCTTTGTGTCATTGTATGTCTTTCTGTGTTACTGTATGTCTCTTTGTGTCATTGTATGTCTTTCTGTGTTACTGTATGTCTTTCTCTGTGTCTCTGTCTGTCTCTCTGTGTCACTTTTTGTCTCTCTGTGTCTCTGTATGTCTCTATGTATCACTCTCTGTCTCTATTTGTCTCTGTATGTCTCTTTGTGTCATTGTATGTCTTTCTGTGTCACTGTATGTCTCTTTGTGTCATTGTATGTCTTTCTGTGTTACTGTATGTCTCTTTGTGTCATTGTATGTATTTCTGTGTTCCTGTATGTCTTTCTCTGTGTCTCTGCCTGTCTTTCTGTGTCTCTATCTGTCTCTGTCTGTCTCTCTGTCTCTCTGTCTCTCTGTCTGTCTCTGTCTGTGTCACTGTCTCTCTCTGTCTCTCTCTGTCTCTGTATCTCTCTGTCTATGTCTCTCTCTGTCTCTCTCTGCCTCTGCCTGTCTTTGTATGTCTCTCTGTGTGTTACTCTGTATGTTACTTTGTATATCTCTCTGTTTATTTTTTATTTTTACTTTCCTTCTCTTTTCTCTCTTAAAATTCCTTCCTCCCTGCTACCATTCCTCAAACTCTTGGAACCTGAACAGACTGTCATTTCAATTTAAGGGTTCAGCAATCACCCCCACTATTTGCTTATGAGCAACATAGATTTTTTTTTTATTTAGCACAGGTTTGGTTTCACAATTTTAGTTATACTCGTATATTAAGTTTCACGGACTTAATTTTATTTCTATACCTCACATGTGCAGTTTGCTTTTTTCATCAAACATTGCCACAAAAAAATGTACAGACAGATTATGTCAGATATTTTTTCGAGGTTCAAGAAACCAAAACCATCTTTAAAACAAAGTTTTGGTCTGTGGGGACGCTACGATTTAAAAATAATGCAAATTTCTTCATCGAACAGTTTTTCTTGTTCTTCGAACCAAATGACTTTTTCGGTATTGGTTTTGTTTCGACCAGTGGGTAAGTGGCCTAAATGCACTGTCTCTAACGAGGAAGACGCGGTGCTAAGTTTGTTTGGAGTTTCAAAGTCTCCCCTTTCCAACCCTCTTTCCCTCTTCCTGTATAGCCAAGACCCGGTAAATGGATTAAGGATAAGACAAAAGGATTTGTCGGCCTTTAACAATGGCGGCATCTCGTGGTCTGCTTTGAGGAAAGTCCCGAGGGTGTTAAATGACCATAACAGGAAATGATACGTAGGATTCAGGTGCAGACAGCCTCAACTCATAGGATGGACTGTCTTCGGTGGTAGAGAGAAACATTTTACTATATATTTAAAATAAATCTTGGCTAAAAATGTATTATTATTTAAAACACAGGGGGGAGTGTTAAGGTGGGTGTGTAGGAAACGCAAGAAAAGGGCAGTGTTTTTGCAGATTTTATAGTATAACTTTCTTTTTTTTTTTTGCAAAAATAAATAAAATATTGCTCCAGTAGAAACATTTAGTTTAATTTTCTTCCCATGGTGATGTCAACAGTTGTTGAATATCTGTCAAGGGTGGCCTGAAATTTAGTGACAGCTTTTCTGTTCATTTGATGAGATTCTCATCTAATGCCGCTATGCTAATGATGGATAATCAACAACTGTTGATATTACCGTGTGAAGAAAATTAAACTCTACGTTTATACTGGAGGAATATATCATTTATTTTGTCCAAAAAGAATGTTTTTTAAACTGAAAGAAAAAAAAACACTGCCCTTTTCTCGTGCCCTTTACAATCCCACTCTAAGGGCCGAAAAGACCTGTGTAAGGGCTTAGGTTATAATATTGAAGTATTAACCTGGTCTACAGAAGACCAGGGAGCCACCCCCTCCCAATGTTAGCGATACCTATGTATTCAACCACCGAGCGCTATAGTCAATACGTGAATGTGACAAGCGAGGTGAAATCACTGTCAGTGATTTATTGTAAATTATTGCGGTCCAACCCACGGCCCGCGACCTTTTGCCTTCTGGTTCGCCAATCTTAACAGGTTTTTTCAATAAATACTATCAAAAAGGCTTAACCCCGAGTTACAGTATCGAAAAACTGGCAAAAAGCATCGGTGGTTGCATGATCTAAGGTGTCACTCTCACGCTAAACTGGACTGCCTAGGATGGGGGAGATCGTGGTTGGAATCTTGGTCTGGTGTAACTTAACGCAAATTCGGGTACATTTACTCCAAATTCGACCTTACTTATTCTTACCTATATTGTGTAAATATGTGGACAGTCCGAAAGCGGTGCATCAAAAGATAGCTTACGGCACAGAAACAGAATAGTTCATTTCACTCACCCATTTGTTATAATTATAATATTACGACTCAGTTCACCTTAGCAACGTGAACTAATTCGAATTGAATTACAAGATTAAACGACACAAGACAATCGAGATTCTTTGGCTAATCGGTCGCAGAAACAACGGGACAATTCATTTTACTGTAATGCGTGCAACCTGATCAGATAGTAAGACGCGGGGATATAAAAAAAAATTGTTGTCTGTTTCCTTTTTTAAGCAAAGCTACCTTATGTCCGCCCGTCTCTAACCCCGAACAATTATCACTACTGGTAGAGCTGGTCAGTAGGATAAAGGCTACAAGAGGCAAATACAATTGATGCACCATACAAAAATCAAATATTCTAAAACTATCCTTAATCAAACAGAAAATTCTGTTGTAAGTTCTCTTATTTTAAAATTTATTTATTACTTATGTGATAAACCGTGTTTATTTTACTAAAAATAGGTGTTTTTGCTTTAATTTTAATCTAATCCCAGATATTTTGAAAATAGTATGGTGATACTACATTTCTAATGATTAAACTATTACAACGAGAAAACAATGTATCTTGAAATCAAAACTCATTTAGAATATATTTAATGTAATAGCCCATACACTCCAACACCATAAAATAAAATGTATTTGCCTATGGGCAGAGAGAAAAGAGTAATTGGTGATAGTACAGTTAACGTATCGGTTATTTTATCCATATAGCTCACATGTCTGTAGCCCATATAAAAAGAAGGTATGGAGTGCTATTTCTCTGTAGAGCTGATAAAACCTCAATTTGAGCGCCGTGGCGGCTTAGTTGTGTACAAATGGATTAATAAAGTTTGGGGAATGACTATTTCAAGTACTACAGTGTAAAAAGATGCTAATTACATCATAAATAACTATTTTTCTAAAAATTATTATTTACTATCTGTCTTTTTTTTAAGGTATTTATATTTCTTTTTCTCCCTCCTTTTACTTCGTTTTCTCTTTTCTATTTCCCTCTCTATCTCTGAATTGTGTATTTATTCAAATATTGTTATAAAAGTTATTTATAAATATAATACTTACAATAATATGAATGGTTATAATAACAAAAGTTTTCAACATACAATTTTCACTTTTATGTTTATTAGCTCTCTTGGTGACGAATTTCGGAACCACCCCTTTTACAGAAAGAGGAAAACAAGGGAAGCCTATTAGTTTGTGTGAATAAGTGGAATTTGTAACCAAGGATCTAACTAATATAACCGTTACTGGAACCTGAAAAGTTTTGAAACCTGCAACTTTTTTTTCGTCCGTTTTACTACTTATTTCCTATCACATTATTGAAAATAATGTGATGGGAATGAGGAAGGTAGAAATTATATTAAATGTACACAAAGTTGCGTTGAGGGAGAGAAGAAAACATTTAGGAAAAAACACCCTCATTGCGCTCAGCCTGTTTTCGAACCCCGATCTCCTTATAACCAGTAGTACAGTCTATTATAAGAGTGACCAGTAATATGCGTCAGCCCACCATTAACATATAATTAACATGTGATTAAATATCTGGGATAAATAAAGTAAAATAAAGAGATGAGAGCTTGTAATAACTATAATAGTTTGTCATAACTACAATAGTGTAACATGACTAGGTATGGTAACAATCTATCCTGTTGATGTCAGGGAGATCGGCTTTCGAATACCGTTCAGGCACACTGAGGTGATTTTTCCTAAATGGGTTCCCACTCTCCTCCCAAGTAATTACTGGTAGATTACTTATACGATTATTCCTTTCTCATCCTGCCCCATTAGAATAATTATCATATATGCGTATAGCCTTAAACAAGTAGTAAAATGCGGCGATAAAAAATTATCGAAAAAAAAACCCATTGATTTATTTACAAAGACATCGATATATTTATGTATCCGATGTATCAACAAATTTATCAATGTATTTCATATATCTGACTACGCTATAAAGCTTTTAAATAAAAAATCTAACAAATATTTACTCTCTCTTTTTATTAACTAAGTCGATTCTCCTAATTTTATTAAACTTGTCTGTTATTTTCAACCCATAAATAAAATATAGAAAAAGATGAAAAGGGGCTAAAAATATAATTAAATAACAGCATCCATCTTCATACCACCATTCCATTTCGCCTAGACCAATGCAACTCAACATATCGGAAGCAACCGATGCATCGATAATTTTATCAATGTTTCGTAGCTTTCAATATATGCTTTGCGATGCATCAGATGATAAATATATCGATATATTAGGTAAATAACCATCCTTAAACATAGCCCGCATAAGTCACCCTTGTCTTCAACGGAAATGTTCAAAATATTATTTAATTTGTTTGATCTAATAAAACTCTCGTCCTGACTCTTGCTATTTCCATGGCCCTTCCATCTAAGAGGTGACAAGGTAAGGAGCGCTCTTTCTTCTCCTTCACACGCACACAATCCCTTTTCCAAAGTAATTGTATTTAAGTTAAAAAGGCATCATCTTGTATCTGTTAATACATCTAAAAGAAAGTGAATGTGGCCTCGCATTCTCTGAGGTTTCATCTCTTTGCGACTGTCCACTATTTGTTTGTTTCACGCTTTGGCGATAACTAATCCGCATGGTCCATTTTCATTACCGTAATCTGAGAGATAAATTTAATAAAGAAAGTCCACAGTAGGGTTATATTAGGAAGAGAAACCCTTAGAAAATACAGACCTTCTTCCAGTCAGAATTTGTAACAAAATTATACTAAATTATTAGAGTTATTTGAAACGCAGTGAAATTATCTATCAATACTTACAGCTGAAGATCACATGACCTGAAGTATGAATAGTATGAAAGTATCGCTAGTATTTGTTTTTCTGTCAAATAAGGTTCTTCCTATGAAAATTTTACTGTAGCTATCCAATGCTAAGTCAATTTAATATTAATACCTGCTGATATATCCTGACCTTAAATTGGGAGACTGGGTTCGATTATAATCAACTATATTTTTTCATTCCCATAACGAGTAAAAATATACAATTCATATAATTTCGAAAATTATGGTTAATCTATAAGATTTTCTGAAATGAGTTTTTCACGGGAAACCATATGTTTTCTGGTGAAAACTACCTGATTACATGTTCAGGCCATAGCACAAAGTATTTAAATAATTATAAAACATTATATTTCCGAACTGGCTGATATTTCCATCTTGTCTCATTCAACCCTGTGCCATCATAGAGAGAGAGAGAGCAATCGTTTGCTGTCCAACAATACAGATTCTATACCATCTACAATATTTATTTATTTATTTACACTGTTTATCCCGATTCCTAGCATGTAGCCTGGGACCCAGATCTACATCTTGATTAACATGACAGTAGACAGTGACGTTTCAACAGATATGGATGACACTTAACGGTACGACTTGAATAAGTCAACAGGTGTGACAAAGACAAACTGGGTAGAATGTGGTGGGGATCTCCAGGCAAACCAGAGCCTAGCTGAGGGAAGGAGTGCTCTCTAGATTCCAGTAGTGTGAGCTGCTGATGAACTGGAGGGTGCCTTGATACCAGCTAGGGAGTAAAAGATAACATCCTAAGACAGGAGAATCAACCCCTCACTCATAGGGTCCAGCCCACTTGGCGACAAGTGTGTGATGCTGGGCTGGAGCTGTCGGGCATCTGGTCCGTCCACCGATCCATCGGATGGCTGCTCTCAGTTCAGAAAATGGATCGGCGATAACAACCGAAAGAACCTGCAGCCAATTATAAGAATGACTTGTTTTTAGGTTAAGTTAGTATTAAGCATTTTATAAATCTTTAGGTTAAGTTAGTTGTAAGTCCATAGGTGGCGATATTGTGAGTAGTAAGTGGAGCGAAATCTCCGGTAGGGCGCCTCCCCAGGTGGTGGGGAGGGGGATTCCCGCCCCCGCTGGGGCTCTCGCCGATCTGGGGACTATTAGATCCAGAACGCGGTGAGACACCCAGCGGGGCAGGGTACCGAGGGTGTACCAACTAGTAGGTTAGGTATAGGAAAGAAGGACAAATAGAACTTCTAGATTTAAGTGTATATTCTAAATGTATTATTGTATTAATAAAAAAAAGAGCATAGCTAAAAGATGTAATGTTAATTCAATATGTAGATCTAGGTCCCGAGCTATATACTAGGAATCGGGATAAACATTGTAAATAAATAAATTCTATACCATCTAAATAGAGCCCTCTTTTACTTGAAATGGATTTGAAAAACTGCATAGTAATAATAATAATAATAATATATTGTTCATATGCTCGGAAGGGTGATAGGATGCAATGCACCTGGAAAATATTATTTATAAAATTAATTTAAATATATCGTTTGACAGACAAGCAAAATATTTGGTTATAAATGTCAAGTCTTCATATTTTCTTTAAATTTAACCAGTTTATTTGTAGGCCTATTCTTTTTTATAGTATCTTACGTGTAGCTAACGCAACTCTAAATTCTTCTAAGACAGCCCCAATTTCAGAATTCTTTTGAAGTCTGTTCCCCGTTGTTTTTATCTACCACACAAAAACTTCTTTTTTCTATAATTTTAGGAAATTTTGAATCCCCTATTTCATCCAAATCTGACTTAATTTTTAAGTTGCGTCCACCATCTTGGATTTTTCAAGTTTCGGATTTTTCTCATAAAGATGGTATGCAAGGGTTTCCAACTGGTGGTGCGCAAAGCCTTTTATTTTATTTATTTTTGCGTCCCATGAAGTTTCTTGGAAAAGTAATATATTGTGGTAAAATTGATGTTTTTAGAACCGAGAAACGGATAGTTTCGACTCGCGTGGGAAAAATGCATGAGCACTCCAACTGTTGTTCGTGTTTATTATCGTCCTTACCTCTGTTGTATATTGACTTTTCAAAGATAGCATACTTTAGTTGGAAAATTCGTTTAGTATGTAATTAAAAATGTTTAAATTAACACTTCTTAATTCAGTCACAGTTAAATATCAGTTCTCTTTTTTGCATAGCTTCCCATAAACTAGAATATCGGGAAGTGGGTGAAAGATCCCTTGAAGGCCACACAGACATCGGATGGATTTTATTATGTACTATATTTTAGTCCTGCCTATGACTAATTATCATATTTATAAACCTAACAAAATATAACCTTCATTTGACTAGCACGTGGAAAGTTATGCCTTGTTTGTAAAAAGAAATGTATATTTATCTCAGTTATTATACGTAAGAGGGGATAAAGTGAGGGTGAGCTAAATTAATTCAAATTTTATTAAATTGATTATAAAATTTAATATGAAAATGCCACGCACGCCATGGCCACAGTATATTTTTGTCTGTGGCCATGGCTGAAAACGGATGATCAAAGTTGGACATGTGACCAATCAACAGCAACTGAGAACACCATATTTATTTGGAACTGCCTCCGTCTAGAAATAAAGAATATGCCAGGTACCAACTCATTTCTTGGTAAGAAGCATACATTCCTTTGATATATTAAACATGTTGAAATTGTCGCATGGATTATATTTGTATCCAATTTTGTCTCTTCTGAATGAGTTTTATCATATAAGCCCTGTTAAGTAGCCTATTCAAGTACCCAAGGAGCATTTTTTTATCGCCTATTTTTTTTATGTTTAACTTGTGTGGTGGTATTCCTGAGGGCGTCAAACTGTTTAAAAATTCTTACAATCGACCGAGCTCACACTAATTTAACAATGAGCCTCTTCTTCTAAAATATTCAATACCTCCTCATTTATTTGAGTAACTTCATCATTTGTAGACACAAAATGGCCATTCTAAATATCAGTTAGGCTCAACCTATTTCCAAATGTTTCTGGAACTACCGAGTCGTGCGTCAATATTTCCTCTGGGCCTTTTATGATATTTTCTTTCAAACTTCTTTTCAATTTTTCATCACTCAATTGCATTATCCAATAGCGGAAGTTACATGTTTCGGTGTCCACAAGGTCTAAGACGTTATTCTCGTGTTACACTAGACTGCCGATGACAGGGGGATCGGGGCTCGAATCCTGGTCGGGTGTACTGAGGATAGTTTTTCCTTAATGGTTTTCCACTCTCACTCTCTCCACGTGAATGCGGATACACTTCCTCTAAATTCAACCTTACTGATCCCCAACTCACTATCGTAATTAGTAAACATGCGTACAACTCGAATAGGTAGTAAGACGTGGTGATTTAAAAAAAATACTCATCCGGGTCGTACACATGCATTAATTTCGCTAATGTAGTAGGAATGAGGAAGGTAGAATTTTCGAGGCAATGTACCTGAATTTTCATGAAAGAGGAGTGGAAAACCATTTAGGGAGAACCCCCTTTAGTACACCCGACTCGAATTTGACCCCCAATCTCTCCATCACTGGCCATTCAGCCGAACACGAGATAGGCGTGTTAGACCATGTGACCACCGATGTGAATCACAATTTAATATTTTATTTTATCTTTATATTAGTGTTGGGGAATTGCACCTAAGTTATCCCCCTACCTCTTAGATTAATGATTTTAAAAAATTAATAGTTATTAATATAGGTTTTGCGATAGTAGTTGTGTAGTTTGGATCCGTTTTGTCGATTACTTATCAACATCCTTCTTAAACTAATAACTGTCCCGTTCTGGAGGTTTCTCTCTGTCGGCATTGTGTCTACCTACTTATCTAATGGTCCTGGGTTTTATTACCAGCTGGGGTTGGGACTATATTACTATATAATTAGGCTCGTTTTATTAAGTTAAGTGGTAGGCTAAGTTAATGTTTTGATGTCAGGCTCTGGTGTTTGCCCTGGAAGTAAGTTAGGTTAGGTCACTAATAGTCATCATGCTGGCAATAGAGCGTAGGCCCAATTAAGGGAAAAAATTGCCACAAAATAACTTTCTTAATATAAAAAGAGTAATAATAATACTGATACAAAATGTATCTAATGCGAACCAAAATTTTAATACATTAGATATTATAGTTTAGTTACTAGTATTAAACTTACCCTCACGTGTTAACCCTAGTTCTAGGAATTTACTATCTTACGACTCTCACAGCCACAACCGTGGACACGCCAACTAAACATCAAGCTCATCCAGTCTAGTATTATCGGTGATGGGGAGGTTGAGGCTCTGGTACCATAAGGCTGTATTAAAGTGGTTTTTTTAACCAATTTTTCTACACTCTCTCTCCACGCCAATACGGATCCACTTCCTCTTAACTCTACCGTCCTCGTTTCTACCCAAATAATGTAATTATATGNCGCCAATACGGATCCACTTCCTCTTAACTCTACCGTCCTCGTTTCTACCCAAATAATGTAATTATATGCGAATAGTTCGTGTGGGTAGTAAGATGCGTTGCAAAATAATATTAGCCCATACAGTCAACTAGTTGATTTTTCTCAGCATAAGATCGAACTTTTCATTTGGCATTATTCGACATTGATATACTTGCTTAAAGGTCCTAGGTTCGATTACAGACATCATCGAAAATTGTATTGGTGTGATTGGAGTATCCCCTTTCAACGCAGATGATGTGACAGTCGTAGAACTGGGTGTTGTGTCTGGTGTAGAATTAAGTTTATTTTCAAGTTGTGCGAGAATATTATCAGTTTGCTCATTAAAAGTACGTTAAATACTTATAGTAATAATAAATTGTGAAATTGAGCCACAAACGTGGGTCATTATAGCTAGATGAGCTATGATACCTGGCAACCCTCTCTGCTTCCATGTTAAGCGGGTGACAGATCTATTTAGAGGATTTCGTAAGGGGAAAACGGAACCGCCTGATCAAATGGTTACAATATATAGTAGAATTGCCTTTAGAAAAAGCTTCTGGAACATGGCTAAATAAAGTTAAAAATAGCCAATATTTAATAAAGTAGTTTATATTTATCTTAAGGTTATCAAAACTGACAGGATGTGTTAAAAACGGGAGCGTTTCAAAACACGTGGCTTAGCGTTTGAATACACGGAAGTAGTTTCGTTAAAGGTTCAACGTTTAAAACCGTCAATTCAAGGTTAGCTCTGTGGTTATACTACTATATTTATACTTAAGATTGAACTATTGGGTTTGTCGATATTCACGATGTGTTGAAGAATAATTCGAATGAAAACTTAATAAGAATTAAAATTAGTGTGATTTATTCATTAAATTCATATGAAAATTAGACTATATTTCACCTTAACCAGTGGTCACAAGGTCTGAGGTGTCAGTTTTACAATATACTGTATTGGAAGTGACGGGGAGGTCAAAGTTAGAATCTCAGCCGGGTGCACTGAGGGTGGTTTTCAGCATGTGATTTATTATTGTGAATTTTTCATTCTCTCTCCTCCCTAAAATTTGACTACATTTCTTCTTAACTACCTATCCCTTAACTTAATCCGTTAAATTAATTATGTTGATACTAGACAATTTCAATACAAACTATATCCGACTCCCCCTAACAAAATACTTGTCTTGCAGTTCAACGACATCGGTAGGGCACGCAGATTAAACGCCAAGCTCATACAGTCTAGTTCCCAATGATATAGAGGGCTGGGTTTGAGTTCCCGACAGGTATACCGAGGGTGTTTTTATCCTCATCACCACCAATTCAATCCGCTACAAGAGTGACTCGTTAGACCATGACCATGTGACGCACGACCATGGGACCATGTGACCGCCGATAAGAATTAATACTAAAAGAATGTTCATTGGACATCGCGTCTTACTATCCGTTCGGGTAGTACGCATGTGGACTAGTCCAATCAAATTTGTTAGGCATGAGGAAATTTGAATATATATAAAATGTACCTGAAATCGCGTGGAGGGAGAGTGTAAAACCATTTGAAAGTAAACAACCCTCAATACAACCGACCGGGTTTTCTGAACCCGATCTCCCCGTAGTCAGAAATCTAGCCTATTGTGAGTGTGACGCCTCATACCACTCGACCACCGATGTGGGTTTAGTGCTAATTAATAATATGATTAAAATTCACGTTAAACATGTATCAGTACGTTAGTTCGTGTAAGTTACAGAGGACCTAGACGTACAATAAGACGTGTAGCACCAATGTAAAGAAAATAGAAAGGTAGCGCCATTTGGAGGAATTTGATTATGTCATTGCTTACGTCAGCCCACACAGAGCAGTTATATTTTAATAATAAAACAACCACACATACATATTTTTTAATAGGTAGAGTAATGACGTTAATTGGACGTTGGTGTGGATTTTAAAGGTTTATCTAATATTTAAAGTTCCAAAATGTGACCTGATTTCTAACAACTTAGTTTTTATTCCATAATTATAGCTTTGTGTATGTGATGCGCTGGCTTGTATACTGAGTGACGTCACAAG
Source organism: Timema bartmani (assembly GCA_902151455.1). NCBI lineage: Eukaryota > Metazoa > Arthropoda > Insecta > Phasmatodea > Timematidae > Timema > Timema bartmani. The sequence goes on from CABFWB010000577.1 coordinate 260,937, forward strand.
CTCAGACAATCATATCACTTTCTCCATACCCTCTTCGGTGGTTACATGGTCTAACGCGCTACTCTCGCAGTAGACTAGACTGCAGAATACGGGGATATTAAGGTTATAATCTCGGTCGGGTGTACTGAAGGGTTTTCCAAAATTGTTTTCCACTCTCCTTCCACGAAAATGTGGTACACTTTCTATAAATATAGCCTTCCCCATCCCGAAACCATTAGTGTAATTAGTACATAAGTGAGCCCGAATGGAAAGAAAACGCGGTGCTAAAAAAAAGTTCTCTATCTGGCGCAACCTTTTATTCTCTTAGTATTGAATAAGACTGTGAATAAATCTAACAAGGTTTGTTTTTATATCTTATTACTTACCTAGTTGTTGTCAAGCTATTTCTGTTGTTAATAAAGCTGTTTAAAATGAACCGCTGTGTTGTAAAGTATCAGTCAGAAAACATTAATCCTGCACCAAATCTTTGATATTCTCATTGTGAACGTTTTTGAGTACTTCGTGGAGTGGAAACGGCTTAGTTAACCATGTTTTAATTATCTCTCTAAGAGGAAATTTTAGCCTATTGTACTGGCGTTTGCTCGCGATGCTCGTTTTGTTTAATTTTTCTTTGCATCTTGTAAAATCTTGGATTGTGTTTCTGTTGCTCTTAATGATTAAAATATATTTAAAAAAATACAATCTTAGTCACTAAAAGTGTTTTTAATACGAATTATTACAGCCCACCTAGAGTATAATTTGATAAGAATAACCATTTAATAAACACAAACTTTTTTGTCAACATTAATAACATTTTAATTTATTATTAATAATATATATCAACTGCTACAATTATTGCAGATCACATGACTAGACTTATGCATTATGATAATTGTTTTAGTTGCTTTTATAAGTGTCAATAAAATGTTCCTTTCTATCTGGATCTTTCGGAACTTATCACAATGAAAATTTTTTTTTAAGTTGAAAAAAAACAACTTAATATGGATATCGAACCCCGTACTACTCTGCCTTATACTATACTGAGTGATCTATGACCCTGGACACAGGAAATCCTAAAGATCTTGGCGGTAAAGCATTGGTGTGCTGAACGTCAAAGGTTCCGGGTTTGATGTCCATGTTATAATATCATTTTTCAACACATACGCCGCCTTAAAGATAAGTAATGTTTGGTGTATAGTTTTGTCCATGTATCAATATAGAACGCTAGAGCTAGGTGTGATATCAAGCTATTTTGTAAGTCTTACAAGCTTACGACCCGCTTCAGTGGCCGCAAGGTATAACGCGCTACTCTCGCAGTAGGCTAAACTGCCGATGACAATTAAATCGAGGTTCGAATCACGGTTGGGTGTACTGAGGGTTGTTTTTCCAAAATGGTTTTTCCATTCTCCCTCTACGCAAATGAAGGTACACTTCCTTTAAATATATCCTTACAAATCCCTAATATCAATAGCGTAATTAGTACATAAGCGTATAACCGAACGGGTAGTAAGATGCGGTGTTAAAAATAAATACATGCTTACGTTCAAAACTCAAGTTGAATAAAAATAATTGTTTGGGTATTTAAGGTTAATTTTCCGAATATTCTGATCATATCGTCACAACCTTACAAATAAACCTACTTCTGGACAGTTTGCCTGGTACGAATCACATTCTTTAATATAAATACTAACCATCTGGACAACAGTACACATCCGTATACAACTAGTAAATACAACGGAACTCTGGTAAGAGGTAATTAATCTTTAAAAAATATGAAATTTGTTTGTGCGGTCAACATTGATTATTATTTAGCACCACTTCTTACTACCCGTTCGGGTTATACGCTTAAGTACTAATTATGCTAATAGATTAGGAATTGGGAAGGTTTTATAAAGGAAGTGAACCCGCATTTGCGTTGAGCGAGAGTAGAAAACCATTTTGGAAAAACCACCCCCAGTTCACCCGACCGAGATTCGATACCTCGATCTTCCCGTCCTCGGCAGTCGGGCTCAACACGACTAGTGCGTTAGCCAGCTATGCCACCGAGGCGAGTGTCAGTATCGACGAAATTTTACTTTATTACAAGTGTTATTGTATACTTATTTACCTTAGCTGACAAAATTGATAGTTTCAGAACAAATTACTTGACGTGAGTGTTTAAAAACGATTTAAGTAACTTTTATGTAAACAAAAAAGTTACTTCGTAACATTTTTACCATCGCGTCTTACTACCCGTTCAGGTTAAACACATATATGATAACTACTCTAATGAGGTAGGGATGAGGTAGGAATTATTTTAGAGGTAGTCTACCCGCATTTGCATGGAAGAAGAGTAAGAAACCATTTACGAAAACCACCCTCAGTAGACCTTAATGGTATTTGAACCGCGATATACCCGTCATCATCAGGTTAGTCTTACATGAGAATGGCGCTTTAGACTATGCGGCCACCGTAAACAGTTATTTCGTAACTAAATCAGACTGTATCTCCTCCAGAATCACCTGGAATACTACAGGTGACTAGACTCGACCTAGCCACAGTGGAAGGGCTTTATTAACCCCTTTAATACCAACCTTGGTGTCAAATTAAGGCGACAATGGACTGGACTGCCAATAAAGAGGAGATAACGGTTAGAAACCCCTTCAAGTGTACCAAAGGTGGCTTTCCTAAATGGTTTACTCCTTTACTTATAAGCGCATGCGGGTTAACCTCTTGTAATCTTAACCCTTCTCATCCCTAACACATTGGCCTGATTAGTATATATGCATATAGCCTGAACTGGTTAAATTATGTGGGGCTAGAAAAAATTATTACCGTCAGCATACTTTGTGATAAACATAACAATAAAAACAAATGATACGGTGTACTGAACAGACTTTCTTGTTCCTTTACCTTAAAATAGAAACATGGACTAAAGACTCGTTAAGATATGTGAAACGAAATAATAAACATTGCTGCAGAAACATAATGAAAAATATAAAATCAAATTCCACCAAAGAGCATAAAATAAATAATATATAATGTTACAGAACCACATTGAGTAAAAAAGGAAGGTCCAAGGTCCATCTATGAGCACAAAATTCTAGTTAAAAAATATGTTGGCTTATAGCTAGGAAACTACTGGTTTTATTTTAATATATTTAAGATAAAATATGTTTATTTGTAATTGTTCTACAACTTTTCAATGATAAGTTATTTCGTATTTCAAAGTGTTTTGGAGATATCATCAAAATTGGAGATATATGCTTATGTAAATTACCCTCAAAATCATTTTCGCAGAAATATTAGATCGTTATTTTGTTTGTAATGTTAAATAGTGTCTAGATACAAATTATAATCAAAATCGTAAGAGCTTATATTGATAAAATTGCTTTTATCTCTTTTGGCCCCTAAGCAAACTACCCTTTATTTTAGGGCCAGATATCTAATTCCAAAAAACTCCTGAGAATAATCTCATGAAAACCCTAGATACTAAGTTTTAACCTGATCAGTAAAATTGTTTCGGCGCTAGGCCGAGATAGACACACACACACACGGCATCGCGAATACCCCTTTTTCGGATTCAGAGGGTCATGAGACGTTTGACATCCATTCTAATCTCGACTTTGACTTTTTTTTACGGTCTCTCCGACTGGTTGCGATAAAGTAAAAACGTTCATCAACATATCTGCCAAAAACTCTTAGTTATTATGTTTTATGTTTCTGATTACTAGGCCTTTAAACTTTTTTGTATGGATTTATTTTTGGCAACAAAAACTGTTAAAGCAAGAGTGACTCCTATTTACCTTTCTTTAATGTATCGTCAGAAGACAGGGAGGGGGAGGGGAAGGATAAAGATAAGACTTGATCCGACATAAGTGCGATAAAACAAAAGTTATGTGTACCTTTAGTAGTGTAGCACAGTTAGTAGACGCGTCATATGGACGATGAAACTGGCTGTCTGTCAGGTGATTGATGTCTGCTCGCGGATAACAGGTTGATGGTGGGGGAGAGGTATAGGGGGGGTGGACCCTGTTTAGTTGCTGTTGATACACACTTTATCGAGCGTTCATTGTTTGTATTCGTGTGGTTCTTATACACTAGCAGGCTGAATGGATTAATTTATGAAAGGCTTTAACTGGGATACACCGAACCAAAGACAATCCTTTAAAATGCTTGGGATTAGTAATAGATTAATGACTGCAATCTTTGATTAGATAATGTATCTAGAAAGATAGTTCTTTTCTCTCTTACCTGTACTTGGATAATATGATAAAATGGTTTTGCTTTGAATTTAAAATCTGACCAAGAGCTATTTATTTGAAGTAATAAAAGAGTTAAAATGAGAAAATTGTCCCCACGATCTAAGGTGTAAATCTCTCAATAGACTTAATGACCTGTCATGGGCAGGTCAAGGTTCGTATATAGGTCAAGTTTACTCGGGGGTGTTTTGCAACATATAATGTATCACAATAACTTTTTTCATCCCCTCTCCACGACAGTGTAGACTCATTTTCTCTAAATTACCCTCCTCACCCCTATCTCTTAGGACATTAAGGACACCGCCACGTCTCTAGTCTGACACCTTGTATAAGTCGGAGACTTTTCAAGGTGAAAACTTACTTGCCTTAGTGGATCAGGCAGCCAGTACCGGAGGAACAAACACATCTTTCAAGGCTCCTCTAACCTAGTGGTTCTTAACCTTTTATTATTCACGGCCCCCTAAATATCCTAAAATACTATCGCGGCCCCCTAGCTTTTACTAACATATTAATCATTAAGATTTATTCTAAAATGGTGGCTTTATTTACTGATTATAATAACAAACAAATAAAAAAACAGAAATCAACATTCCTAAATGTATTTAATAGGACCTCTGCTGTTTAACACTTTCCACTAATTTGTCTCTTCTTGTTTCTATTGTATTACTTGATGTTAATCGCATGCATGTGTCGATTCGGAGTCGATTTCGCTGCTTCATTTTAATATTTACCACTGTGGAAAATCCCTTTTTATATAAATAAGCAGAAACTAAGGGCGTGTTTACCCTCCCCTTCATTACACCGGAAAAACGAGAGTCTACTGTACCTACATGCTTGCGATCATCGAATTCTTTCTTCTAAAACGTTAAATTTAAGATAATGACTTCAGTAATTAGCAAATAACATTTTAAATTATTTTTTTCGATGGCTCCTCCAAAAAACCTTTCACGGCCCCCCGGTTAAGAATCATTGCTCTAACCTATCATGGTTGTATCTTCCAAGCGTAGTCACGCACGTACACCCACACATCGGGCAATTTAGGGACCGATGACCCCATGCCTGCCATTGATTGGTTCCTGTCAACACCTGACAGCTAGGAAAACCCCTTTGACACTGAAAAACACCGTCTGCAAACACACACCTGCAAACAAATGCACTTGGCAACAGCACTTGTATTTGAAAGAGCCACAAACAGATAACCTGATAAATTGTTTGTGAGCTGCAGTGTCCATACTTTATAAAAACATAGTGAATTAATATGTTTCTGAGTGAGGTGGTCGCTGTGGTATTTGCTGGTTACTTATATTAAACTGAAACAAATTATTATTTAACGATTTGATCTTTTTCTTCACTTCCGACGGACATACAACGTAGACTTTCAAAATGTGTTAATATGTGCTTCGACTTTCTTTGTTATACTCTAATAACAACTCATTGCACGTCCCATAATTATGGCGTGCTGTGCAAATCCTCGATCAAGGCCTAGGTGTTTTTTTTAAATAACACATCGTCATAGCCCGGGACACAGAGGACTTCAAAACAACAACAAAATACGTCAAAGGGTTGGTCACCAAGGAATCGTATGGACACGAATAAACAATGGGCATAACTCCACCCACCACAGCCGTCCACCCTGGCGTGTATGTGAGAAAATGTATGTGTGTTTTCCATCCTTGACTTAATAAAAATGCAGGCATATATTTGTCCGTAAACATATATTCCTGTATCTGAGCATATGCCCAAAACAGTTTTTATTCATCTGCCCGCGTGGTTATGGGCAAATGTATATCAGTTTGGACTAGGCTAAACAAGAATATGATTGTAAAGTCTCTTGCAAACACACCCGTTAAAATAGTTTTCTTTTGTATTAAAAAAATTATTATACCTATCACAAGCTAAGGGACCACATTTTTTTTTGGTAGTAAGCTCCAAATAATGCCTACCCTACCTGTTTCCGTACCGCGTAAAACTTATGAAGCTTCTACTTTTTTTGTATTCGAATAAATTTCTCAAAGGAAGTTAAAACAACGCCCAAAGTTATGGCATACCCCCAGTAGTGATTGAGCATTCTAATTCGTTAGATTCACGTAGCATTTGAATATACTTTTTTGGGTAGGTCAGGTTTGAATGCCACCCAAGAGGACTGATATGGCGATCGTCTTTCATATGATACTTATTACTCTGGTTTTTACATTCTCTCTCCACGTTGATGCAACTATATTACATCTAAAACTACTTCCTTCATCCATACCTCCTTAAATGAATTCTTTAATAGCCTTGATGCAAAACGTACTAGTTAAAAAAAAGTGTAAATGATTCAGTGATCTTGCTCACAACACAGTACCAACGGAAAACTTAAATAAACTACTAAAAAAAACTGTGGGGGGCTCCCCGGCGCTCGAACCGCGTCCCACCTGCAATATCTGCCAAACCTCTATGAGGGATCACCACCCCCCCATTATTGTCGGTGAGAAGAGGGTAAGTTATTGTCAATAATACAACCCCTCCTAGGGCTCCATAATATCAGCTGGACCGGGCCCGCTTCATTTATTAAGAGAGACGGGAGAGGGGGAACGGAGGACTTTTATTGGCCGCCATCTTGGCTAGATCACCAGGAACTAGTTTCGTTACCTGGCTCTGGCAAGATGATTGTGTGTCGTTGTTGTGGTTCAGGCACTGCCAAGACTGGGTAACCGGCAACAGGGACCCACTGATATGTAATGATAGTTGAGCCTTTCGTGTTTAGTATGATGGATCTTCTGTCGAATAGTATTCGATCATGACTCATCTCGGCTGGAGTGGGTGGTCTAATTTTTCTTTTTATCCAATGAATTAATTTATGCATAATTATTTTTTGATCAGTTTTTGTTTATTGTATATCTTAGTCATTAGTGGATTAATGTAGGTGTCTTTACTTATAATTTGTCTTGTTGGTGGATCCCCCTCGCAATGATAGTCAGCTGTCAATTTGCGTGTGTTATTCTTCACAGCTAGCGTGGTTGGGGCATGCAGCGTGAATGGAAGATCTTAGAACATTGTTCATGGTGATGATTGGCAAACCCATTGAGAAGATACCATTGGGAAGACCTATACGCAGCTGGAAGGATAACATTAGAATGGACCTGAAAGAGATATGGTGT
>CABFWB010000578.1:0-10403 GCA_902151455.1 Timema bartmani
CTCACATTCACAAGTTGTGGTTAATACACGTCTTGTCAGAGGTGAAGGAAGGGTTTGGCATTCAGATAAATCTGTGCCGGGACAGAGGATCGAACCCCGGACCCCAGCACAGAAGTCCGACACCTTACCCCTAGACCACCAGGTCACCCGTAGCGGAGTGTTCCAACAAGATTTGGAACCATGCAATACTGCCAAAAAAGTGAAAAATTTGAGGAACAAAACATTAAAGTGCTCCAGTGGCCAGGCAACGCCCCTGACCTATACCCAACCGAAAACCTTTGGGCGATTGTCAAAAAAATATACTCTCAAAAATGAAATGTACCACAAAAACTGACCTCATTAAATCAATAATACAGGTATGGTTTCATGATGATAAAATCAAAAAAAAGTGTAGTACACTAATTGAATCAATGCCAAATCATGTGTGAGAGCTGATTAAGCATAAGGGAGGACATATTAAGTACTAGGTATTAACAAATCATACAGGTATGAATTTTTTTCTAGATAAAGTTACTTTTTATTAAATAACATCTTTGTTAGGATTAATTTGCACGCTAATGTTGCTGACTTGTGGCTACTATAATGTTTGTCTAATGTAGTTTGTCTTATTTTTAGATGGTTTAAATTATTTGATATGCTAACATTTTTTTTGAGTAATAGGTCATTATTGTAATATATTTAGAAAGACATTTAACTATATTATATTTATAAACTTTATTTTTTACATATTTTTAATGTATGAATAAAATGTGGCTATACTTAATGTTTTATGGTCTACTTATGTATTTTGAACTGTTTTAGGCAATACTGCATCAAAATATAAAAAAATGGTATTGAAGAGATTTCATGGCCCAGAAGATCTAAATAATTTTGGAAATAAGACTTCTGCAATATATGACTATGATGAGATTGTACAAAATTCCACCAAATATATTTCATTATTTGAAGATACAAATAGGGAGCTTAATAGAACATATTTAGTAAGGAAAACTAATAACTCAAATATATTTAATTCTAAAAGTCAAAGTTATTTTAAAGATAAAAGTTCATATAGATCCAAGAAAACAATTCATGCACCATCACCAACAGATAAAACCTCATCCACAAACTTTTACACAAAACGTGTAAGACGAAGTGAAATGGGAGGCAATAAATATGAAGAAAATGAAGTTAGGTTTCTTTTTAAGCCGAATGATAGTCTTACAACATATAACATTTCAGTAAAGTCTCACTCACAGCTTCCTTGGTTTTCCAAAAGCAAAAATTGTCAAAATGATTCATTATTGCATACCTCTAATAAATCCTATACATTTTATCCTGAAAAATCCGCAGCATTGAATAATTTTCAATTAAACTACCGATTATGTGACACTATGAAAAATAATGTTAACATTAATTTGACAGAAAATAAGTTTTCAGAAAAATTCCAAGTTTTTTTTGTTCAATATCCCAGAAAATACTCTAAAGAATCAAATGAACATTCAGTGGTGAAATCTTCAAAAAAAGTTGAAACCAACTCTAAAGATTTAAATCTACGAAATGGGATGGATTTTCAAACTTCTGATTTGAATCAGGAAACATATTTGGAACAAGAAAAAGTAATAAACCATAATTTCGCAAACCCAAATATTTTAAATAAAAATGGTTCTGAAACATACAAATATGATTTACTCAAACATATAGATTCTGAAATAGAACCCTATCAATATGCCACACTACTCTCTAATATACAACCTATCAACGGGCATGATTGGGAAAAGAGAAAACAAGCAAAACAAATATTCAAGATTTTAAGGAAATTAATAAAGAAAACTATAGTTTATGGGGCCAAAATGAATATTACCATAAAAGTGTGGATATGAATAACCCAGGTCTTGGATTCCATAAGCTTCTGATTGATACAACTTCAAAGCCTCATGATGAAACAACTATTTTTTCATATCAAAATAATTCAGATTATTTTAACTATAAACTAGCTGAAAGGGGATTAGTTTTAAATAAAACAAATCCAATTTTATTTGTGACTACACAAAATAAAACTGAAGGAAAAATATATCATTTACGGAATTCATTTATTGATTTTCTAAATGACACCATTCCTAACAATTTCAACAAAATGCCACAATTTTCTCTCTCAAAATTTCATGAGCCCTTTTTAAATGTACAACTTCCTATAGGTAGGTATTCATGCAAAAGTCAATTAGAATTGAATTCAAAAGATTTTGGTGATGCATCATTGAAACAAAAGAGTTATTTAATAAGCAAGCCTCACAGTCAATTACTGGAAGTGGGATTTTTTTCCAAACACAGAGATTATTTTAACAATAGCTCTTTACCAAAGCATATTACTCCGCAACCAGCTTCAAATACCAATTTAAATTCGATTATTTCAATGTTACAAAGGAGTTTTACTAAACCATCCAAGAATCTTAGTAAAAGTGAGACTACCACGCCTAAATTTGAATTCACACCATCTTTAAGTCTCTCTTATCTTCCTGACCAAGAACTTTTTTTAAACACTTTACCATTATATACAGTAAATACATTTCAATCTCCATTTATAACATTGGGAACTTTTCCAGAAAGTAAAAAATATCTTACTTTTTATAAATCAGTTCTGTCTAACAGTTCTACTATGAATAATTCAAATAAAGCAAAAGGTTATTTTTTATCTAAGCTACATAAATCATTGGAAAAACCTCAGCTTATCAATGGACTACCATATATTTTAAACTCGGGCCTTTCCATTTATGGATCAGGGATGAAGGATAAATCAATAGATCACCAAATAAATGTTGGACATCTATCTTCTGTTATTAAAAATTCTGGCTACACAATTAATAAATTATCTGAAAGACATCAAGGTATTGTCACTCATTATTCAGGAGGTTATTCAAGTAATACTACTAATGAGCAATATAAATTGTATTCTGTGGTAACTAATGCAAATACTCATAGCAAACAACACAACCAATATAGTCCAGAACAGGAAAATTATGATGGTTCTACATTTTTGCCTGTGAACATTATTTCACAAAACAGAGATTTAATCCTAGAGCCTCTTCAATATGCTACAACAGTTAGTAGAATTCAACCTATTAGTAGCTTGCAAAGATCAAATAAATTTAAAAATGATTTGAAAGTTAATAATATAGAAAAAATTGCTTCTAATATTAATGATCCTGGAAATTTAGCTTTTAAAAGAAATATAATACTTAAAGCAATATATTTAAAACCAAATGAAAATACAACCTCCAGGTTGAAAGAAAAATTGAGTTTATATGTAGCTACACCAGTGAATAAAATTGATATTTCAGCAATATATTCTACCATAGCTCCAATTCAGTTATCTAATTCTAATTTGTTTGACAGAAAAATATCAACTGAGCAAACATTAAAAAAAACAACGCCAACAAATTTAACATCAATGAATCTTAGTGCAATCAAAGAAAATATATCAAATAACAGGCAACAGTCAAACAATTATGGACAGTTTGACAATTATATTCCTGCCCTGACAGACAACGTTTCAAACTTTGTTACTTCTCCCTTTAAAGATTCACTGGAAAATATAAAACATTATTTATTGTTGCCACCCAAATTAAAATTAACTAATTCAAATTTTGAAAGATCAGCTATACCCTGGAAAAATAAATTCACAAACACACGCGTTCACAACAAACATGATGGTACTATAAATACTTCAGAAAAAATTTCAAATGATGTATCTAAACTTCATAGATCCCTTGATGATCAGCTAGATAAAAATTATTTGCCATCAGATTATTATTTAGAAAACCATGCCTCACCATCTTTGTTAATAACTATGAATAAAAATAAAATGTCAAATATTAGTTTTTATCAAAGCCATAAACCCAATGCAATTAATTACTATTCACGAAAAGCATCTAACTTTTCCCAATCAAAATATAAAAGTTCCTTCACACCACATTATTTTTCATCCAAACTTCACAGAATGTTAGATAATGTATCAAATAAATTTGAATTATCATCAAACTTTTCTTTAAAGAACAAATCTTTGCAATATTTGCCAGTAATTTTGAAGAAGAGCAGATTATTAAATGCTTCATTTTACAAAGATAATCAATCAGTTATGACCACTATTTATGTAAATACATTACAAGGTCATTCTACGACAGAATTTCATGGTTTGATTGAAAACCAACAAAATAGTGCTGGTTCAATAAATACTTCATTTTTTCTTCCGGTTTACTATTTACCAAAGACTAATAACAAAAATACATCCTCAAATACACACTTTTACCGCCAACACTCTAAATCTTTGCAAAAAGAACATAGATTTACTATCAATAAATCAATGCAGAGGCTGGGTGGTTTCATTACTCAAAATTAGTGAGATCAAATAAATTCTTATAACCATTATTTCTTAACCATTGGTTAAGACATACAACCAGATTTAAACAGAGAACATGTGCCAAATTTACAATTTATCTACTAATATTATATAACATATTATATAACATATTATAATCAGGCATATGAAAGTATCAAATAAACTCCAAATATTTCAAAATATCAAATTACTAGAAATTTGACCCATTCTTTACACAATTTCAAGTTTCCAGGCCAATAGATTGGGGAAATACGATGAGTGAGTGAGTGAGTAAGTAAGTCCCACACCTTTCTGCTCCTCTCCGCCTTCTTAGGTGGTAAAATTGGAAAAACCCTCAAAAAGTCTCATCCAATTCTAAAAAGGAACATTCATTTTAAATTTCAAGGTTCTGTGTATGCTGATTCAAAAGACACATCAGTGGATTTTTAAAACGTTCAACCCCCCTTTCACCGCTTAGAGGTCAAATTTCCTTTCCAACATCAATCCCAGCAAAAGAGCTTTTCCTCCAGTCATGTTATTTAACTTCAATGTGTCAACTACTATACTACACACTACAGGTAAATAATATACCAGTTACACACTAGTGTCATGCTTATAAAGTAAACAGGTAGTAAGATGTGGTTATAAAATATATACATATATGACACACAACTAGGGCTTTAAGAAAGTTGAAAGTTCGTAGCCACCATAATGTAATCTCGCCATTTAACACTATTCTGAGGAATGTCCTTTCAATCCTTAACTTGACACCAAAACTCCTTTAAATCCATTTTAAAATTATCTTTTCAATGACGTCACTGGTCTATCAAAACGTCTCGCATCTTCAGGTTTCTCAACTATGTTTTGCGTACACACCTGTCATCACCAATATGCACCACATAGCCATCCCACCTCAACCTATACACATTAATTTTCCTTAATATGTTGAGGATTCATTCTCCATTCTTCTATTTGTTCACCCATCCTAGGTCCACATAGCTTTCACAATACTTCGTTCCCAAACACACTCAATTTATAATCTTGTTACAGAGTGAGAGACCACACTTAAAATCCGTAAATAACGAGTAGAATTATACTTATGAATATTCTCATTTAATATTTTGAAACAGAAGATGAGATAACAATAGCTTACAAACTGAATAGTAGCTAGCAGTGTCTACATTATTTTATTTTTGACCACATCTTGAATTTAATTGCTATATGTTGGCATTGTTCCCAAGTATATGAATTTGTCAACATCTTCAAAACACAGTATGCCTGTCACTATGAATTTGGGGTTTGATACAAAGCCAAGTATTTGGTTTTGTGTATATTTATTCCTAAACCTATTTTTTTGCTGTTTTTAAACAAGATTCATTTTTTTAAATGAACACTTCATTGTATACCAGCTTGTCTAAATCATCTGCATAAGACAACAATTGACCAAACACACATCTTATATTATTTAAATTCCAGACTGAAGATTATATTTTAATGTGTCAAAATAGCTCTCTGCTATCATATGTTACATGTTACCATAACTCTAACAACTTGCATCGCAAAACCACTCCAACTTCGAAGATGTCTGCATATATTACAAGCTATCCATAAATGCTGAAAATGGGGGAGGGGTGAGATCAACCCAACAGCCAAGGATACACAACAAAAGGATAAGTTGAGTGGTATGGATGGTTTGGCCATCAAACAGGCTATACGAAAAAAGGATAAGATGAATGGTATTCACCATCAAAGAAACATCCAAAAAAGAGAGATTTTTAAAAACTTTACTTTACTAATAATTAGAGACATGCAAAAGGTGAGGTTATTTTTAGGGGAAAAGTGGTGTTATTTTTCTCAAAAAGCGATGATATTTTATGCTGAAAGCAATGTTATTATTATGTAAATCCGAGTCGAATTAGTATTCATTAAATAAAATTGGGGCTTAAGTTCAGTTATTGGTAGCACACTTCTGGATACACAACAATTTATACACCAACATAAGGTTACTAGCATATAGTGAGCACACAATGAAGTTTAATATTATTTCCATACAGTAAATAAATGGCTCCATTATTAATTAAAGCAGTGCTATTGTATTCTTGACCTGTTCAAAAATGAGTACTTTATTTATTATTTATTTCTCCACTCCAAGTTAATTGTAAAATAAGCTTTTCTTACACTCTAAAATGAAAACATTGGGAATATGGCCGGATTATTTTCCTTAAGGTTTGTTCTTTTTGCTGGTCAGAACATTGTTTGGTCAGAATATTATTGTAAGTCACAAGAAATCTTTAAGTTAACTTTTGCACATGGTAATCAAACTACATCCTCACATGTCTTTTGCCAAATCATATGACAAATCCTCCTCCTCCTTAGCCTTATTCAACAGAGTGATGATTACCTATGCCTGGTGTTACTTCCCAAAATTTTAGACACACTCTTCTTTATGTTTTTCTGAGTTGATATGTTTCATGCAGGAATACCTGCAGTCCTATGATACTATAACATTAAAAAACTAGGATAAAGCTGTCTACATTTTTAGTTGATATTGTGTATTTAATTATTTATTAGCATATTCGGATAGAAATCAAATATAAGTACGCACACAACATTTCACGCATAGAACGTCAAACTTAATATCTCAATACCATTACCTTCGAGTTTTACAAATAGCAATATCAAAATAATCGATTATCAATTTATGTATAGACCAAACAATAATAACACCGAAACATGTCGTCATAGAAGACTAAGCTACTATCAATAAACCGAAGGGAATAAAAATAAAGAAAATATAATTTTGCCAAACATGACCGCATGTACCAAGGTCCATATAATTATTATTATTTAGCACCGCGTCTTACTACCTATTCGGATTATACGCTTAAGTACTAATTACGCTAATGGATTAGGATTTGGGAAGGTTGAATTTAGAGGAAGTGAACCCGCATTTGTGTGAAGGGAGAGTGGAAAACCATTTAGGAAAAACCACCCCCAGTTCACCCGACCGAGATTCGAACCTCGATCTCCCCGTTCTCGGCAGTCGCGCTCAACACGACTAGCGCGTTAGCCAACTACGCCACCGAGGCGGGTTCCATATAATTAATGTCCTTGCTTGAACCTGGCGTGAAATCTTTTAAAGGCTGAAAACAAAGAATCGATCTATCAAAACTTAAGTATTGTAATGTGTAAAAGTATAAATAGTGATTTTTAATGTTAAACTTAAAATAAAATAAAAATAAAAAAGCCTAAATATCCGCGAAATTACTCCTATCGTGTGATCTGTTTTACATATTTAAAAGTCCCACAAACAAATACTATTCGTATAAATGGCAGCCATGGCATAGTGTTATCACCAGCATTATCACGTTGAAAATTGTATTGCATGACATCGTATTTGCCAAATTACAAATAAACTGTATTTATTTAAATTCATGTTATTCATGCAAAAACAAAAAAATATTCACATTATCGCATATGCGAATTTTGTATGTCCCTATTTATTACATATTATATTTTGCTTAATGGACTTGATTTCATAGATATTAAAATATACTGTATCAACAGCCGAGTTAGTAGTTGGTTGTCACACAATCTTACTAATCATAATATTGTTGTCACACAACCTTAAAGGTCATAATGTTTCCTATGCCCTTCCCCATTCCAACAAGGTTTATAAAGCATGGATCTATGCCTTAGCCAACATAATTCACATACAAAAATTATTAATAGCAGAAAGAGGTGGATGATTATTAATTATAGGCATCAGCATTTGATTTAAGAGTGGCTTTAATAATATCTTGGCTTTAATCTGCAATGTATTTCCAAACAAAAAAAATAATCAGATATTCACACACTAGACTGAGCTTGGAGCATGTGTTATTAGAGATTACATAATATAATATACACACAAGTAGCTCAAGTTAATATGAACTACAAATATAATTTTAAAATCCACAAGTTTTGAATAAAATATTTATTATGTTTTATGTGTACTATTATTATAAATCAAATGTTTCATTGGCTGTCAAACGACTCAATTAAATAAGTATTCAACAAAAGTTTATAAAACCCTGTGAGACCCAAGACAACTTAAAATATAGTTTGTGAAAGAAAATATTAGCTATCATTTCAAGGTGAACAGTTTCAAGCCTTTGAAATATTGTTGTACATCTTGTTTAGGATAAGGTTTCAATACAAAACATGTAGGAATATTTTCTGGTTGCTCAATCCAAAGTTTATGGGAGATTTCACTTGCTTTCAACTGAGATTGTAGTTTGAGTAAACTGGATTCATCTGGAACCTGGAAAATAACAAAATATAGTAATTTAAAAAAAAGTTTGATAGTTTAATGTTCTTTAGTGCCAACTTAGAACCAAGGACACAGCATAGTATAATTCACCCAGATATAAGTCTTGTATAACTATTTTCTATCTAATTATAAACAATCTCTTGTATAGCAAGAATTTGGGATTGCGGTTTACCCAAAACTGAAAACCACGGTTTTCGGTTTTTTGAATAAAGATCTAATTTAATCCGCCATGCTTGAATGCATGTTAAAAGGTAAACTCCAGTTTGTAATTTGCATTGTTGATCATGGATTTCACTATTAGTATTTTCTGCGAACAGATGAAACAGCAGATGCAGGGAAATCCCTTGAATTGTCTGATTGTTAAGAATGTGTATTACATATTTTGTGGGAGAAGTTTAGCTATTTGTATTATTTGTATTATTTGTAATGAAATATGTATGAAAAATGTAGAAATATTTAAAGAAACATTAGCGACCAAAGAAATTATAATTACATCGTTGTCACTACAAGATGAAATTTGTAAGCGATAATACTACCAGGGCTCATACTCCATGTTAAAGCCTATTTTTGGGACTTTAGGGTACATATTATACCCATTTTTAGGGACTTTGGGGACCTAGGGTTAAAAAAAAAGGGACTTTGTTTCAGTTTGGGAACAAGTATAAGCCCTGTACTAATGAAACACAAAATAATAAAAATTAATCAATAAAGCTAGAATTTGCAATGTTTAAAAAACGTGGCAAGGAACCAATAGCCTTCATCATCTTTACATTTTCGTTGAGAAGTAAATTTTGTACTAAACTTCATTTCCACTTATCTGATAAGTAAATGCTTTTGTTTTTCTGAAAGGTTATTTATTATCTGCAACAAATTATAGATATTCTTAATCAAAAACAAACTCTAAGAAGATTGTTGTGTATTACTGATTTTTCTTAAAAGTGTTTCAAAACGTTGAGTGTGCATGCAGCTCCAGTATAAATTATCTGTAACACTGGCTCTACTTTGTATGTACAAATTGAGCAATATTTAATTGACCATTGAATTTTTAATAACAATTATAGCATACCTATATTATTGCACAAATATGGACTCTATATATACCATGATTATAATTTTGTTAACTTTGATAAAGATAATTAGGAGTTTTTAGTACTAGGAACAAAATAAAGATATTTAATAAAAAATAAAATCGACGTTTCATTTTTATCATCAAAATGTTAAGAATTTAAGGGAAAACAACATAAAACCACAGAATGTCGATTTTAAAACATAAAAGTGTAAATTGGCAGTTTGCCCAAACTCTTACGTACCTCCAGGATTATCTTGTGCATATTGTCGAGGTCCTGCAAGTATTCTTGAGTGCAAGGCTCTTGATAGAACATGTGAATAACAGCTGTGCATGCGTGACAAGCTTGAGCTATCACAGCTCCTATGGACCACCCAAGCACTTTTACTAGATCCTTCCTCACAACTACATATTGAACCAATTGTCTAGACATGGCTGAACAAACAATCATATTTAATGGCATACAACATCTACAATGTGTAACTATTAAGAGAAATGTATATATCTTTAATAAGCAAATGAGTAATTGTAGAATGTATATTTTCAGTCCGTATTTGATAATTGATTGCTATTGCTTTAGATAATTATAATAATAAGATTTTTGAACTTTTTCCACTAAGGTCACTTGGTTACACACACACACACACACACACACACACACACACACACAC
>CABFWB010000578.1:11083-34758 GCA_902151455.1 Timema bartmani
ACACACACACACACACACACACACACACACACACACACACACACACGCACACACACACACACACACACACACGTTTTCTTTGTAAATAAAACTACCAAAATGTATTATTATTTACAATAAACACAACAAGAATAAAATTTTGGCATAGCATTATTATATCCCTAGGCCTGGTAAGTTTATTTGCAATATGATGGGCAGTGAGGACATTTGTGCAATATGCATCTTCAAATTTTTTGGGCATCAAAAATTTGATTAGCTTTTACGGACCTTGCAGCTCAAGCGTTCATCAAGACTTCCTCAAAATTAATGAGGCAGAATATGAGTTCTTCATGAAAAAAAGAGCTTCTACTTACAAATGTAACCACTGTTCTAAAAAGGTGAAAGCTGAGTTTGGGGATAGTACCCTAACAACATCTTCTTCTACACCCTCTCTTGCAGAGAAGCCTGCTAGTTTTGAAAAAAATATTCCTCAGGTAAAGCTGTCCTTTGAGTCATCTAATTGCAACATGGGTGAGTACCTTATTCACTTAATTGTATTTTAAGCCTTTACTATGCCTTGGTTGGATCTAAGCTCGAATATGCCACTGTTGCGTAAAATTCCATCACCTTAACTGACACTCTCAGGTTGGAAAATATTCAAAATAAACTCTTTCTTAACCGGGTGTATTATGTGAGAATTCAAAACCTTTTAGGGATCTAAAATCTCTTTTCGCGCAAACGATTGTAATGCCCCTTTTGTTTATATTATTTTCAATAACAACCTTTCTTGTAAACTTGCCCTACTAATCAACTTAAGTTTGAAAATATTTATAAGCTTTGTTTTCAATTTTACAAAAGAAAAGCAGTGTACAAAAATTATTACTTAAATGAACACTGAAATACTATGCACATGATGAAATACTGAAATTCAATTGAATTTGATTTACTGCCTGACAGTGTGCCTAATTTAATTTCAGTACAAAACTTGAAACTGTGAAACTTCCAAACACTTTGAAATGAAGGACAAGACTAAACCGAATCAAAGATATAATGGTGACAAATGCCAGTAAGTTCCTTTGTGAAAATCATATGGTATGGATAAGCAATCGAGTTTGTATTTTCTTTTATATTCCACATTTAAAAAATTTTTTAACCTGGATCTCAGGCCCAAGAACCTGGAAATCCTGGGCGCAATACTAATAGCCCCCTCCCCTCCTTATGGCGGGCCTGTGGTTGGGTCTTAGTTAATAATAGTAAATTTATACACTTGAATACACACCTATTTTTGTTTCTAAAGAATATAATTTTACTGAACTAAACTTTATTTAGAATATTGATCATCAATGTTAATCGTTTTGATTTTTCATATGGGCTAAAGAAAGTATTGTAATTGTTGAAATTTTTGGCCTCAAGATTATGATGGATCTTAATGATCTATGTGCTCCTGAACTAAAACAAAAATTGGATCTTACAGCTCTATCTGTATTCATTTTTCTTGTAAAACTTATGAGGCACAATAATATAAAAATATACAAACTGTTTTACAAATTAAAATTTATTAAAGTTAATTCAATATGTGAATTTTAGATTAGTTAAACCAATAGAAGCTTTAGTTGTGAAGACAGGTTTTAGAGATAGTTATAAAGAATACACATTTTTAGATAAACATATTATACATTATATATAAGTAAAATCAGATATTAAAAAATGTATAAATTATACAATCAGCCCTAAGAAAATTTACTTATTAATATGAAAAGCTATTTGGATTACACATTACATGGACAGAAGTATATTTCTAAGCAGAAAAAAAATCTTGTGTAATAGTGTGAAGAAAATAACACTATATATTGTGTAAAGCAAACACGAAGAGTCAACATAAATAATTTGATATGAAACTATTTTTTTAGCACCATGTCTTACTATCAGTTTGGGTTTTATGCTTATGTACAAATTACGCAAATGGTTTAAGTGATTAGGAAGGTTATATTCATAAGAAGTGTACCAGCAATTCCGTGGAGGGAGAGTGGAAAGCCATTTTGCAAAAACAGCCCTCAGCACATCCAACCGAGATACTAACCTTGATATATTCGTCAACTGCAATCTGGTATACTGCAATATTAGCGCGTTAGACCCCGCGGCCACTGAAGCTGGTGATATGAAATTAAATGTGTCACTTGAACATTTCACAAATAGTAACTTCCATTACTTTACATAGCTACAGGTAAGCAATTCAAATAAAATAAACATAAAAATGAAATTGAAATAATTGAAAAAGATAGTTAAGTAAATAAATGGTAGGCCTACGACACACTCGTAAAAACTTTCTCATATTGTGTAAGTATTATAGCGTCAATAATAATTTTCAAAATTTAAAAAAATAGTTTTTGAGTAAACTACCCATGGGTGTGTTTTCCTCATCAAAACAAAGAAATCATTTTGTTAATCACAATAAACATAATTTAGCACTTTTTTACACTTTTATGATATAAATAATTTCTAAGCCTGTCTATGACGGGCTGATTTCACTAGCCAAAATCAAACCTTTAATTTGTAGATGCATGAAAGGTTGGCGTCACTCTAGCAATAGACTGAAATTCTGATAATGGGGAGATCGAGGTTAGGATTCGAGTCATAACTTCCTTCGTATTTTCATAAATGCCTTGTGTACCTTAATATGTATGAAATAAAGTGCATTGAGCAAAAACAATTTGTAATAAATAAAATGATAAAATAGTAGGAGAATAATAGAGCACAAATAAAAGTAAAATACTAGAAGTATGTGTAAATATGTGTTAGTGATTTTACTTTTATTTGTGCTCTATTATTTGCCTAATATTCTATAATTTTATTTATTATACAACTTTTGTACTTTCATTAATTTACTACTTACTGTTAATACAGTTGATAACATACATAATCGAGTGACCCAAGATGTTAAAAGACATGTTCCCTGACCTAAAATCCAATTTTGAAATCTATGCTTATAGCTAACCCCTCCACCCACCACCCTTTCTCTTACGACCTGTCTGGGCTAACCACACTTGTAATTATTACTCAAAGGGTGTAAAGATGATGAAGGTGGAATTTAGAGAGATTGGAATTAATTTTGTGCAGAGGAAAAGTGATAATTGATCATCCGTTTAGGAAAAACAATCATTAAATCCTCCCGGGATTTGAATCAGGACATTGCCGTAACCAACAAACCAGAATAGAGGAGCTTGACATTCAGTCGATGGGCCCAATGATGTGTGTGAATACCACTATAGTATTTGTAAACTATTAAAAAAAAAAAAAAAGTCTTTTCAGATGACCTTCCGCTGGAGCGATTGTGTAAAGATAGAAAAATGATACACAAACAGGGATTTGAGCACTGGTTATTCGGCTCTACTCGATAAATGCTGTACCTATTGAATTATAGGGATTTTATATCATTGCTTGGGATAAACAATAAAAAATTAAGACAGTGTAATCTTGTAAATATTTTGTATTTGAAACTAAGAGACTGATAATTTGATTGTTAGAGAGTTTGGAGAGAGAAGGGTCTTATGTAGAAGTTGGGAGAAGGGTGGTGGGAGTGAGTTGATGGCGTAAGTCACTGAGTGAGCATGAGAAAGTGTAATAAAGTGTGATTGTGTGAGCATTTGCTAATTTTGAGAATGTAAGAATAAGTATGATTGTGAATGTGAGAGTTTGTATGAGAAAATATGAGTGTGAGAGTGTGTGAGAAAATGTGACTGTGAGTGTGTGTTTGAGATCCATTAGCACTGTGGCCACACTTTCTCTTCCTACTCGCTAAGCAGCCGCCTTATCTATTCCGAGATGCTATAATTCAGTGCCTCAGATCCACATTTACACTCTCCATACCTTGTATGTAGTTCCATTTAACTATCTCTCGTTTCCAGATCCCTCCTTGTGGGGTTGTATAGATGCCTAAAGTACCCTTTACTCATCACTAGATATGAAACGTAGCCAAGAAATTCCCAGGCTTATAGTGACTTGGCAACAGACAAAGTAAGACTTGAGGAACACTGTCACACATCACCGCAGCAGTCGTTAAGGAAACACCTAAGCGAGTGAATAACCAGGATGCCAGGAAATATATCGCTGAATTGAGATGCTACTTCATGCATGAAGGCAACGAAGGCAGCCCTTTATCAGCACTAGATACCTGAGCCGACTTTGTTCAGGCACAGTCCATAAAGAAAACACATCAGAGTACACTTGTTAATTTTTTCAAAGAAATAACTCTTAAGTAATGTGTAACCCTTACTTGACACATAAAAGTATATACTGTATATTAATTTTATAGATGTACATTTTGTTTGCTTTTCACTTTAGTTTACAGTATTTTTAAATATATGTTTGTACCATTAAAATTTTGTTTGATTGGGGCAGCCGTTTAAATGGGCCAGAGTGACCTAGTTCAATGTGTCTCAATTAACCGGAATCCACTGTATTTGCAATGATAAGTATTTCATATCTAAAAGAGTTACAGGGATAAAAAAAAAATGAGAATTTACGCTTCAGACCGGAACCCTCAAAGTTATTTTGACGAAAAACTCAAAGTAGCTTTTTTTTTTTTTTTCAATATTGATCAATACTTAGAAATAAAATTTAGTAAAAATCTGAGCCAATTTTGATAAAATCGATTTTTTTCTCTTTTTGCCCTTCAATAAACTACTCTTAATTTTTGGGTTGGATATTCAATTCCAAAAATATCTCGGGGCAACCTTAGGAAAGCCCTGGATACCAAGTTTTAGCCCGATGGTAAAATAGTTTAGGCTCTACTCCGAGGTACAGACGGAAGGAAATTCAAAAAACAATTTTTCTGATTCGGAGGGTCATGAAACATTGAAATTCATCAAAATCTCGAGTTAATTTTTTTTTGATGATTAAAATACTTTCTCTACATGTAAGGTAGCAAGAACGTAAACAGATCTAAGTTGTTGATTTTCAACATTTTAAAATAATTATTATGATTTAGCTTCCATGATTACACACAAAATATTTTTTTCAAAAATGTGTTTTCTCTGTTATCGTTGGCTATTTCCTGAGTAGTTTAGAACTAAAATATATATGTATTTCTAAACAATCATTTGAACAAGGGTCATATTTTTAAAAACTATATGCATTAATTAAAAATAAACATATCACCCCTTTATATTTTGATACCTTTTCACCTGGACAGTTGTCTGAAATAGCACATCAAGTATAGTATTTTCAAACACATAATTTCGTTTATTTTGAATTTGACTCTACCGCCTGGTTAAACCTGATATGCAATAATGTAAAGATCTGACATCTTTATAATTAATTAAGGAACCAAAGAATATAACACTACAAGGGACTCAACGATAATAAAATGACTTCATGATGTGGGGCTTCACAGTAGCTATATAACTTCACAAGAGGTTGGGAGACATTGCCAGATAACCAAATAAAAATTGCTATATTCAATTTCTAATAGGGAGTTGGAGAAATGGGAATTAGGAGTTTTTAAATATTTTCTAAACTAATAGCAACAACTACTTTTCAGTGTGGTGAAAAACAGAAATTCAGAAAGACAAGTAAATAAATTATGCCAAAAACGATAAAAGTAAAAAAATTTATATTTTAAAATGGGATTCCAGTAAATATATAAGTTGTTATTTTAGGTTTGATAGAAAATTTAAATTTGCTGGGCAGGTATAAGCGACAGCTAAAGATCACCAAATTAATTATAATTTTCTAAAAATTTATTTGGGAGTTGGATCAATGGGGAGGAGGAGGGGGAGTGGGAAGGGTAAAATTAAAAAGAAGTAATTGAGACAATTAGTTTTGTTTGTGGTAGAAAAAAAATTGGGCAAGCAACTTGATACCCCTTAAAATAACCATAAAATTATGAACTTTTAAATTTAGATGCTATAATATAGTATTATTATTATTATTAGCACCGCGTCTTACAAACCGTTCGGGTTATACGCACAGAAAATAGTAAAGAAGGGTGAGGGGAGAGGGTGGGGTGGGGAATAAGTATATGTAAAGATAAAATAAAACTTTTAGGTGAATTAGAAAATTGATTTTCACCAAAAATATAGAGAGGTTAAGCCAAACGAATATTTGATATTTCTCAAAGAGGGCTTTTGAAATGGGAGGGGGCTTAGAAATTGCATGTAAGTCAATAACCTATTTGGATAGCCAGATGTCTGAACATAAGTAAATTCAAAATTTGAAGCCTGGGAAATGGAAGAGCTCGGAATT
Source organism: Timema bartmani (assembly GCA_902151455.1). Classification (NCBI taxonomy): domain Eukaryota; kingdom Metazoa; phylum Arthropoda; class Insecta; order Phasmatodea; family Timematidae; genus Timema; species Timema bartmani. Next base: position 17,306 of record CABFWB010000578.1, read on the forward strand.
GAAACAACAAATATAAAAGTTACTTTTCAATGTAGTTGAAATCTGAAATTTGGCAATAAAGTAATAAAGCTGTAGCAGATATCCAAAGAAGAAGTCTTTATTATATTTCAAAATGAGACTGTGGCAACGATGTCAAAATGCCATTGCCTTGAATGTATGTAGGAGAGAAAGAGATACCTTACAGTTTCCATCTCTCTTACACAATGGTGTCGAGATGACAGCTCAAACATTTTAACCTCAGATGTCCATCTAGTTATCTTATAGTTATCAATTCTCAGCCAGTGATCTCTATACTATACTGCCAGGGCCGTCTTAAGGGGGGCCTAAGGTGCCCTGGCCCAGGGCCTCAATCTATAGAGGGCCTCTTAAAAGAGAGGAAAGTTTAAACAGAAACTCAAAAACAAAAAATATTTATGAACTAGCCTATTGGACACTAGATAATAAAACATTTTTAGGTTCAGATATAGATCGAGTGGCAATGGAACAATATAATTAGAACTATTTTGAGGTAAAAGATTGCTTAGACGGATATTAATAATATGAGAGGGGGCTATCAACACCTCGAATACTGCAATGTCGCAGAAGAAAGGGTATATTGAGAGATAAGACCACCAGCAGCCGGAAGAATGGAATGAGAAATAAGACCACCAAGTTGCAGTCATCCTTTTTGACTTTCTTTCTTTTAGACCTGTTGACTTGGGTGTTTATACACATAATTACATTGCTTCAGGATATCTAAGGCGGTGGGGCTAACAAAATGAATAGGTCATTTAGTAAAGTAGTCAGTAGATAACATGATAGCAGTGCGGGAGTGCGTGTGCCAGTTTTGAAAATCTAGCTACATTACAAATAATTTGTTCTGTTTTAACCATACATGTAATTAAATCATTAATGTTCTCGCGATATTACAGTGTGACTGTGATTAGTACTATAGTTATAATAATTAATCAAACTTTCAATTTTTCTCTTTAGTAAATATAATTTAATACTGAAGCGTAGTTTTTATAGTGGGGTTAGTAAAAGGAAAAGGGCTAATGCATTTCAGAAACAATCTGCTTTGTTACCAAAATTGGCTAATTACTGTGCGAAACAAGAAAGTGGCATGAGCGCATGTGAAAGTGTAAATATTATTAATGCTACTGTTGGTGCTGAAGATATATAAGATAATCAGAGTGAAGAAATACACACTTATATGGAAGCTAACAAATCTAATGATGAAGCAAAGGCAAAAACTACCGAATTTGAAGTACTTTTATATTCGTCACTTCCCTCCAACGATCAAGTTTTAATAGTATAAAAACTGAAATACCAGTCTTCGAGGAGCCAAATAATAATTTTTCCAATGATCTGGGTCGTTGGGGGCCATTAAATGATCAGGCACGAGAATATTGGGTGCTTAAAGGTCCCTTAACTTGTCAAAACAAAAATTCAAGCTTTAGAAACTCCACGCATTCCTACACAGAGAAAAACAAAACAAAAAAACAGTCACTGAGCAAGGAATCCTTTTTTCGGAAAATGCGCAATGGTGACACCGTCAATCGCGAGTCGTTAATTTATTCCCCATCAAGTGGTAAAGTATACTGCTTTGTGTGTACACTATTTACTGAATCTGAAAAGTTTTTTTTTATTCCAAGGGGTTTGATGACTGAAAACAATTTATGTACAACCAGCTGTCTGAGCATGAAAATGGAAGCGGGCACCGGAAACATGTAACTTCGTACATCAGCCGACAGAAAAATCTAGCACGCGTTGATACCGATTTAGTGAGACCATTAATTCAAAATGAACAAATATATTGGGCTGAAGTACTTCGAAGAATAGTTTCTGTTGTAAATTTTTTAGCATATCGTGGCCTAGCGTTTCCTGGAGAAAATTAAACAATTGGTTCTTAGCTAAATGGACATTATTTAGGTAGGCTATCCTAGAGTTATTGAGTACACATGATCCGTTTTTGAAACAACTTTTTCAAAAGTATGGCAATAAGGGTAAAGGAAAACCACATTATCTATCGACAACTATATGCGAAGAATTTATTGCTTTGATGGGTTCTTAAGAAAATTAAAGAAGAAGTTTTGAATGCTAAATATTATTCAATTAGCTTAGATTCTACACCAGATCCATGCCATGTAGATCAATTGACTTTCGTTAAACGTTATGTAAAAAGTGATACACATACTCCTGTTGAGAGATTCTTACAATTAATTTCCATTAGTAGCCATACTGCCGAATATATTACGAATCAGTTTTTTTTTACTATGGTATCCAAATGGAATATTGTTGAGGCCAGTCATACGATAATGCTCAAAATATGTCTGGAAAATATTCTGGTCTCCAAGTTAGGATTTTGGAAATAAACAATACAGCCTCATTCATTCCTTGTGCCGGACACTCTGAGTCGGAAATCATGCTGCTTCAAGTTGTACTGCTGCTGTATCTTACTTTTGTTTTATAAAATAACTTTATACGTTCTTTTCTGCATCATTCATAGATGGCATGTGCTAATTTTAAATCTAAATAGTGTAACCGTGAAAAGATTAGCTCATACACGTTGTTCAGCCCATGCAGACGCTGTTAAAGCTATTTACGATGGAAGAAGGGAAATCAAAAAAGCTCTACAATGCCTTCAGGATGATGAGGAACAACCTCTTGAAACCAGGCTAAAAGAAAGCTCGCTTGAAAACAAAATGGATACTCTAGAAAATGGTTTTGATTTTTTTTTGGAATGATATTTTAGAAAGATTTAACAGCTCAAGTAAAATATTTTAAGAAAGAAATATAGATCTATCTGTTGCTGTAAACATGTTAAATACCTTGAAATTATTTGTAGAAGAGCTAAGAGACAAATACGATGAGTACAGAGAGCGCGCTAAACACACTCTACCTGGAGTTCATTTTTAAGATATGAGGAAGCGGTCAAGTTCAGTTAAGTTCACGTATGAAATATTTTGACTTCTCAGAAGAATAAGACGTCAGGCTTCAGGGAGAAGATAATTTTCGAGTGTATGTATACTTTGCAATAATTGACACACTCGTGAGTGAATTGAATCGAAGAAGTGAGTGTTACCAGAATCTGTACTCCATATTCGATTTCTTTACGAACATGGAATGTTTGAGTGATGATATCGTCAAAGCAAAGTGCAGCAATATAGCTTCCATTTACAAGAAAGATATTGATGGTAATTAATTATACTTAGAATGCCATAAACTAAAACACTATTTTAAAAATGAACCTTGAAATTCAATTACGGATATGTTCTCAATAATGACTCAAGACCAAGTGTAGTGGACATTTCATAATTTAAAAATATGTTTCCATATATTTTTTTTATCAATGATTGTAACAAATTGTACTGGAGAGCGTTCGTTTTCAAGATTGAAAACAATTCTCAATGAATTACAAACTCCGATGCTTCAGAAGAGGTTGGATTGTTTGTTTATCTTTAATGAACATGGAATTTGAATTATTGAACCAAAACGACTTTTATGAATTAATAAAGGATTTCGCTTCTATGAAGGCAAGGGGGAAAAAAAAAATCTTTGTTGAATTGACACACTCCTATAAATTTGTGAGTATTCTTGATAATTTTATTCACACAGAATTTTAAATTTTTGGGAATGGGCACATTTTACTACTGGGAAAATATTTTATGTCTTTGTCATACTTTATTAAACACCATTTTATTATTTTTAATACACACAAAAACAAACAAAAATGCAGTGAAACAAATACAAAAATATTAATACTGTTTCTAGGTTTTATAGGGTAGAAAATTAAAAATATACTTACCAAAGTGTCAAAAAAACGTAAATATTTAAGGAATTAAAATGTCCTAACATGACACCAAAAATATTTTAGTATTCAAAATATTATATATTTATTTTTATAAATTATTCCAACCTAACAAAACCTAACCTTCTGCGTGACAACAAAATGTTCTTCCTAAAATATGTTGTTCTGGCTGAGCTTATATCCTGAGATTTAGATGAGCATACCATTAATTTTATATATTATATAATCTAGAAACAATATAAAAATTTATATTATTATTTTTTAGCACAGTGTCTTACTAAATGTTCAGATTATACGCCTAAGTACTAATTACGTTCATCTTAAATCTAGGACAGACACAACATCCAGCCCCCAAACGTTAATTCATCAATGTGAAAGTATAAACCCACATTAATTTACAAATGATACAATTTTCGGTCATTCCGGGAATTGAACTTGGAACTCTTAGCTTCATATGCAGACGTGCTACCGACTAAGCTAAGGCGTCAGACTATTAACAATAAATTCACTCCATGCTTGTTGTGTGTATTTAAAAAAATATTTTTAAATTATATTCTTAGCAAATATTATTATAGTTTTCACAGTAATAAGATGCACACTATCTCCAAGTAGCTATTTATAGCCTCCATCCTCTAAATAGCTACTGTAGCAGTTTTACTATTTTTAACCAATGCAAAAATGTTCTAAAGAAGTTGTTCTATACAAATGGGGAAGGGAAAAGAGGCCTCAAAAGAGTTAGGGCCCATGGCTACCAACTGCCTTAAGACAGCCCTGTATACAGGATGGACATAAACACACCCCTTGCAAAGGACCAAAGCGTGACGCTCAAGTTTGTCGTCTGCTTTATTTAACAGTTTATTTCAATGTTATTGTGCAAAAATATGTCTGATGAATAAAATTTTTATTGATTGAAAATAGTGAAGTATTATACCACACTTGGGTGAAGAAACATTTACATTAAAGGATGCACAATTAATTTTCAAAGCTTATATTGTACAAATACGAATACAATCATTAACATATTTAAATATGTAGCTATCATCCATGTTGTTTGGATTCTGCCAAGCCCTACAATGTATTTGAGGTTGGCAAATAGTTTGTATATTGGTTTTAGAAACCATATTATATTGAAAGTTTGATAAATATGATGAAATAAAGTACATCTTAAGATTTGATTAGATTTGTTTGAACTTATTTAAAGTAAAAACTCACGAGTTTCGAACTTTGTCATGCTCTTCAAACCTTTTATTAACATATTTATTTAATTTAACTAATCACTCATTGATGTATCTCATATATTCAATCAAATTAGCGAACGATGTCAAAATGCCACATTGCCTTGTATATGTGTATGAAAGAAAGAGATACCTAAAAGTTTCCTTCTCTCTTACACAATGCTATGCAGACGGCGATGGCTCGAAAATTTCAGCTACATATTATGTCCATCTAGTTAATATATTAGAGAGATCAATGTGCCCACCACTCAGCGAACTAAAGTAAAGCTCGTGCAAAAACATACAAGAGCAAAATGTATCAACTTTACAAAAATAAATTAATGAAAAAAGCGGTAGACAGAAAAATGTGATATTTGCATAAAATAGTAATGAATTAATATTAGGAATATATAGTTAGGTAAATAAAAGTAAACTTAATATTAAAATAATCAAATATAACAAAATAACTACTAATCATTATCCAAACAACTAAGAAAAGGACCTGGGATATGAGTGTTAAATTTGGAATTATAAATGATTAAATATTGATAAAGGTACTATAAAATAACTACTTTTCCTTGGTTTTTATTTTTTTTAAATAGACGGAGCTCTCAAAAAGGGATATATTTATAGTATATAAAACCCATTAAAATTGTATTTTGATGAAATACGTGGATACGAGTGTTGAGTTCCAAATTCGGAACTATAAAGGTTGAAATCTCCTATATAAGACTATTAGAAAAATACCACCTTTTTATTTTATTTAGAAAGACAAGGTTACTAAAGAGGGAAATTTGGTCTGTAAGAATCCATTAGAATGGCATTCTTTATGAAATAGGTAGCTACGAGAGTTAAGGTCAGATTCAGAATTATAAGTGATTATGTTGAGATATCGTTTGCCTTCTGCCCCACAATAGCATTCAGGGCTATCTGTCGTCTTCCACCAGTGGAGTGAGTCAGCACAACTTCACATGCTCAGTTCTTACTTTCTTAAGCTTAATACATATTGGTATTGGGAAAAGAAATTCTGGAAGTGTGACTGTTTGCCATTCTTTATCCATATCAAAGTTTGATCTCTTCAATTGCGTTGCATTATTTATTGCTGGATTCCTGGACCTTAGCCTGCGATGTTGGGCTGCCGTTGTATTTTCGTGATTTGGAAAGGCAGGATTTGCCCCAATTTTTGGCTACTCTTTCATCAGGAATCTGGATCTACAGAGGTCCGGGGGCCCAATGTTCGATAGGACTTTTAGTCACTGTGTTGAGAGGGTCTTAATAGTACTTGTAATAAAACGCATGGTGGAATTTAGTTCAGTGTCAACCTTTGGTGTATGGTTGATATTCAGCCATGTTGATGCACAGTATTCAGCCATTGAGTAGACCAGACCTAGCGCTGATGCGTGGAGTCTTGCTGCTGATGCTCTCCAAAATGTACTGGTGAGCTTCTGAAGAATATTTATTATTGAGAGTATAACAATTTTACAAATCGGTACAGAACAATAATTTATTTATTATAAACAAGCTGTACCCGGCCACGCGTTTCTGTGACTCAGTCTGGTTAAATGGAAAAGAAAGAAAAGAGAAAGCGCACGTTTCTAATATGTTTAATTTCACAATGCTTGTGGGTATACAATATTTTTAGTTGTTCCATTGTCTGTGAAGAAATATAGATTGTCTGGTTTGCCGACTCTAGAACACGCAACATATAATTGTCCATGTGAGAAGCAATCCGTGTCTAGATCTAAACCGCACAATTCTAAAGATTGGCCCTGAGCTTTGTTGATGGTGATTGCAAACGCCAATCGAATTGGGAATTGCAATCTCTTAAACTGAAATGGCATATCCGTTGGAATAATAGGAATGCGAGGAATGAGGACATCTTCACCTTTGAAAGGTCCTGTCAAGATTGTTGCTTCTACGACGTTGCTCATTAATTTTTTTTACTGCAAGCCGCGTGCCGTTACAAAACGTTGGCTGGTTGATGTTTTGCAACATGATAATTGGCATGCCGATTTTCAATTATAGTACATGTGGTGGCATCCCTGGCAGATCGAGAGAATTCAAAAATTCTGTTGGATAATTAACCGCTTCATCTGCTTCCACAACAGTGTCGACGGACTTGTATGTGACTGCCTCGCTTTGAATGTTACACTGAATAATATTGTTAAGTTCGTAGACGTCTTTGTTCTTGGCCGCAAGAATAGCTCGTTCACTCAGCCAATCGTGATTCTTATAATTGGTTTGAATATTGGGAAATACTTTTACAACCAATTCTTCTTTTGACGTCACTAAATTGCAGAAGTTACGAAGCAATGAAATTCGTCCTGAGGTCAGATCAACCGGCACCTTTCCGTTCCCAATTTCCAGCAATTGATGTGAGAATATCTCAGCTGATTGATCGTTTTAAAGCTGGACACGCATATTTGTAGTTAATTTTAACGTCTTTACGTGTTGCCACAAAGTAGAGTATTTCAGGCATTCATTTATTTCGCCCGCTGGTGTGGATCAAGGAATTATAGATAATGTATTCCTGAAATATCCTGCAAACAATATTAATGCGTTCCCAAATGGTCTGATGTTTCCACGCAAATCTTGCAATGATCGAACAAGAGCATCGAGCGATTTTTTGTGTGGCATGGTGCATTCATCCCAAACAATAAGTTTGCATTTCTGCAATACCTTTCCCATGCCGTATGCTTTGGAAATGTTGCACGTGGGAGTTTCAATGAATTGCATGTTCAATGGCAATTTCAAAGAGGAATGAGCAGTTCTTCCATCTGGTAGCAATGTCACAGCTATTCCGGACGACGCAAGAGTTAAGGCTATGCATTTTGGAATCGAATTGCTGCCAGAATCAATCTAATTAGGAACGTTTTACCAGTTACTCCTGGCGCATCTAAGAAGAAGATTTCTCCAACCCCGTTTTTGACAGTTTGCATTATTTGATCGTAAATGCCTTTTTGCTCAAGCGTTAGCTTAGGAATATTCGATTGCACATATGACAAAAGATCACCCGTATTGTAATTTTGTTCACGACGCAATTCTATATCGAAAGAAGAAGAAGAAGCAGCAGATTGATTCGGTGATGGCATTCCCAATTGATTGAGAACTTTGTTCGCGATTTTTAAGCACAAATATTCAATCATTATCAACGCTTCGTTGTAGATTTCTGCTGTGAAATTCATGTTCATATTTGAATTTTCCTTGCGTATTTGACGGAAAATATCTTCAGCCATGTGCGATTTATATTTCTACTAGAACTCTGTTGGAGATGGAGAGAAGGCGGTCATCGTTCTCCAATAAATTCAGAGCTTGACATGCACTGCGGAAAGTGACATGTATAACGCCGTTGACAATTCTCAATTGTTGGAAAGACGTTGGACCGGGCACATTTACCAGCAGCATGGGAAGAAAGAAGCATTCATCTTGATTGGGATGCACGGTGTACAGTATGCCTATCGTAGTTTCTTTGAATATGCCAGGTTGTCAGTCGACTCGCTCTCCTCGTTTGCGTCTTTAAAATGATTTTCTACTCGCATTCCATGTGTAATACGTAGGCAATTCCAGATATAACAGTGTTCTCGCAAACGCGTCATTTTGACATAGCGTGAAGAAAGCAGTTAAAGCTGTAGCCGTTGGATTCAGGGCTATTTGTTTTACATTTGCAGCTTTGAAATAAACGCGTTGTCCTTTTTCTAGATGTACTGATAAGTGAACAACAGCTGGACTTCGTTCATGTATAGGAAATGAAAGAATTCACCATACAGCCTCATTGCTGCTTAAGTATCTTCCAGCCTGATACTGTGCGATTTCATCGATATGTATGACCGTATTCCTATCACTTCTTTCTGGTTGCACGCCAAAAACTGCCATGTCGCTGCCTTTATTCACGTACTTACAAATGTATTTGATCGATTTAATGGAGTTACAGTATTCCACGTATATGTGTGCTTTGTATGTTTTTGATAGCAAAGGCGAATATGGAACAACCCACCGATTATCTACTACAATCTCAACGTTTCGCATTTGTATGGTTGCCAATTTACCGCCATATTCTGCTGGTATTCTTCTATATAAAGTATAACCATAATTTCCTCTAACTGTGTTGGATACTAATGCTCGAGGATATCGCTTAGAGCATTTTCCGTCTATCATGCATGGTGAATTTGGATTAAGTGTACCTCAAGGTACATGTATCATATTTTTCGTCACAACTTCATGCAAATCCTTATCGACGTTGGCATCGGGTATTTCAGCGCATATAATATCGTCGATTTCGTTTGAAGTAATTTTGTTATAGAGCCAGATTAGTATATGTGCGTGTGGCAATCCTCTCTTTTGCCATTCCACTGAGTACATTTAGCAGTGCACAGACCCAAACACTTCATGTTTTACCATGAAATCCATCAGCGATTTCAGTTTCTGTCTGAAAACACGCGCTGTGATGTTATGCCTATCCACCGGCGATTGCCCAGGAAGTAAGAGCTGTTGTATATCGTCCCAAGCTAGATTGAATGTGAATGTAATGAATAGGTCTGGACGCCCGTAGTGACGAACATACGCAATTGCATCTTGAGCGTACTCATGCATATGACGTGGACCGCCTATATACGAAGATGGCAAAATCGTTAGACTTCCAACATTAGTTGTATTAGCGTCATTTACAACTGCATCTCGCAAATGAACGTATTCTTCATAGCGAAGCTTGGTCTGATTTAAACGGATGAATATCAAACGTCCTGTTTCGATTTTTGCATACATATCTACGATGTATTGGTGAAACAATTGACGGCATTTCACATTGTGATTGTATTCATTCTCTCGAATCATTAATCGGTGTGAATAATAGTACATTGCGCTGCATTTCATATTTGTTTCTTCGCCACTGACTCGATTTATCATCTTAACTTTGAAGTGATATCCATCGGCACCATCCCAAAAAATGATTGGATATTGCAGGGCATCGTAGCATCGATGAGTTTCTGCAACTTTTGTCAATTGACTGTTTCTCCGACGAAGAACAATATCTCTAGGTTGGAATTGATCTCCGACTATAACGATTGCCACTTCGTCTATAGTTGGAGCATTGAATCCTCGCACATGTTCTCCAGCAGGCGTTTTGTCAGCATGAATAACAATCTTGTGTGTATCAGATAGCATCATGTCAATTGCTATTTTGAACAAACGCACTAAATTGGGTTTTTTTCGGGAAGAAGCTATTGCAGTTGGGAAACGATGGACCTTTTTATGCCAGTAGAAATTATGCAGCGTGCATTCAATTCATCATTGCCATCACTGATGAAATACATTTGTAGGAATTTGTTTTGACCATTTGGGAATGGAAGCAGGGAGCCGGCTTTATGATAAATTTGTAATTTCACTTTGAAAGTTGGCAAGAATTGTGCAATTACAATTTCTGCGCCGAACGACGTCATTTGGAAGCATGAGTTGTATTTCCTGATGTTAGATAGGAAATGCTTTGATTCGGTAGTATATCCGGCAAGCAAAGTTTTTAATGGTTCTGGTGGCTCTCCAAGTTGAGGCAGTTTAATTTTTCCGGCGGCGCAACACATTCCTTTCGTTTCTCCATTAAATTTCAGAGCCTTGCAATAAGGACACACTTCAGTCATAGTGCCGATGAGAACGTGTGGGCTCAAACTATAATAATCAGCTGGGTTGTACCGGAATGCAAGGCGATTATAATCGCGTGATTGCTGGGCACGGAGTCGTGTTTGACGCTGATCTGTTGTTTCTCGTTGACGTCTTTCAGCCACTCTCAGCCTGTCGCGTTCATTCTGTTGAGAACGAAGCAGATCTGAAGCTGCAGAACTCGATCACTGTGCTCGCAACCATGCATCCTCAAGTCTGGCTGATCGTCTCTCTGCTGCTTCATCGGCACGTATTTTTTTCATTCTTTGTCTGTTTCGCTCGTTCGCTGATGCCCGTTCTTCCTCAGTTTTATTTGCAATTACTCGTCGCACTGCTTCCACTTCACGAGTACGACGACCTAAGTTTGATCTTCTGCGAGGCATTATTTGGATGAACTAAAGCAGATCGCTTGCACTAAAAAAGAAGAAAGAATGTGATAACAGAAACATATAAAAAAGGAAAAAACACAAATTAAAAACAGATGGCGCTGTTATAGGTATATAAAAACACGCGTGTATTCGAATGCAACGTTGTGTAAAAATGTCAAAGCAATCGGTAAAGAACTTTTGGAGATTTAAGATTTTGAACAAACGAACATTTATATTTTTATTTATATAGATAAGATATTAGGGAGGATCATTGGCAAGCGTATTTTTCACTTGTTACAATTCTTTTTTCAAAAGTTCAGAAATATTTTTAATGTAAGTATGAAATAGTTCACAAGATATGTTCTTAAAATTATTGTACCGTTAAAATCCCCTTTATAGATTATAAATACAACCTGTTTCTCTCTTTGGTCCGTTGACTTTGCACTAGCGAGAATATTCGCTCGACATTTTCATTATCTGTAGGAATTTCATCAACATATTTAACTACTGTAAACATGAAGTGTAAAGTTTAAATTCGCTTGTAAAACTTCTTACATCTTCTTCATAGACTTCACCCAAAATCTCCGACAACACATTTCTGGTTTTTAAAAACACGGATTTTGAAGCTAATCTTCAGCATTCGATGTTTGAACTGTGTAAAAATTGATTACATTTCTATTACAGAGGCCTCCTCTTTTTACAGTGCCTCTATATTTGTTTGAAACATAGACATGAATGAGTGAATGTAACACAAATACAGTTCTCTGAAATTGTTTTCGAAAAAATTCTAGCTATAGCGGGAGGTTTTGGCTGAGAAGGAGATAATACTCCAAGACCGGAAATATTTGCAACAGTCATTCCATTGCATGAAAAAGTGACAGTCGTCTTGAATCACAGTGATACAACAATTAATGCTTATGGTCAATATCAACAAAACTGAAAAACTCTTTAAGCAATTCGGTTATCACTGTGTACACAGAAAAGCAATTATATATTTTCAAGATAATCGACTAGATATCAATGTCTAAAGTGTCCATCCCATGTTCTAGATAATTTATTATATGAGCTGGGCACCCCAACATCAATTATCTTATCTTTTATTGAAATCTTCAACTTAGAAAAAACATTATTTTCTGGAGGCATATGCTAACCCCCAAACATTGTCTTACAATTATCAACAGAAAATTCACTGCACTTTCCAACAAGGTCAGTCGTTTTTATTGTCTCATGAACATATCCTGCGATCGTTTCTGATGTTTCATTTGATTTACTTTGAACTTCTAGCAGTTTTGTTTGAAAGCCAACTTTTTCCTAGTCGAAATCTTGAATCAGCACTGGGAATTTATTATCGGCAAGATGGTTGCTTGGATCAGTAGCCACTCCACAAAAATGGAAAATAGCCATTGTTTTGCACGTGACTTCAACCGCGGGAGGAGGAATTACACCATTAATAATTGCCTCAGCTTTCGTACTTGCACTTGAAATTTTCCTGGCAGTTTTTGAGTCGGGAGAAAGTGCTTTCATTAGAGCACTGGTGCAGTTAGTTGATTTTTAACTGTTGTGAAGCTTCACACAATGAAACACTATGGTCACTTCAACTGCATATGGTACATCAATAATTTTAGCCTGGTTGCACGAAATTGCTTTGATGAACTGCTTTCATATATAACATTATTTTTGTGTTTCGCTATTTCCATATGTGCTTCCAAATCTAATTGTCCTTTGTTATAAACTGACACATATGTTCCTGAAAGGCAAGCTTTAAACTCTGCCTTAATTAATTAAGACCACTTCTAAAACATGCATATTCCTTCTTTAGCTTGTCAGTGAATTTTAATTTAAGTTTAATCATTTAAAAAAATCAATTTGAATCAAGTTACACTGAAACTGAAAATTAAGTCAAACTTACAGATTTACTCCTAACACCAACATAAACACTGTTCAATGCCAACATACAACTACTGACATGTAACGTGTTATAAACTTACAAGTATACAACCATTCAAATTTCACAAAGAGGGGAAACTGGATTCAAAGTGGAAATACAGTGTTTTTGTGACATTTATGAGAAGTATCGAGAAAGCAGTATTACTACATTCCGTTAGACCAAGAAGCCACTGCCATCACTACCAAGTATTGATCTCTATAATATAACTGCATGGACATCTGAGGTTCAAATTATCGATCTGTCGTCTGCACACCATTTTGAAAGAGATAAAGAAACTTTGCGGGCATCTCTTTTTCTACTACACACATTCAAGGAAATGTGGGAATTTGACATCGTTCTCTAATTTGTATGAACATATGAGATACAATAATGTATGTGATAGTAAAGTTAAATGAAACATATGTGTTAATAAAAAGTTTGAACAGCATAAAAAAGTTTGAAACTCGTGATTTGTTTCTTTAAATAAGTTGATGTAGGCTAATAGTCTATACACCATGGCTTTGGAAGGAAGCTCGTTTAGGAACTTCGTACCAGAAACCTATTGTATAATAATATATTGGTAAGATAAAATACCTTCCAGAAGGGACATCCTAATTCCGTTCTAGAAGGCCGTTCGTATTACCAAAATATTACTTTAAAGTATGATTTTGGTAAGAAATACGGCGTTCCAGAACCGGCTTTCTACCAGAAGCAGGGTGTAGTAGTAGGCCTACTTCCTACATGCCTATAGCCTAAAAGAACGTTTGAACGTAAGTTTACTACACAAACGTTGTTAGATCATTATATTTATCAAACTTTCATTATAATAGGGTTTATTTATTTGGTTCTGTAACCAATATATGAGGTAATAACCAATTTTAAATATATTGTAGCCTTAGCAGAATGTAGGTAACATGGATGATAAGCAAATATTTTAAATATATCAAATATTTTACTCGTATTTGTGCACTATTACCTGTGAAATTGAATTGTACATCCTTTAATCTAAATATTTATTTACCCAAGTGTGATATAATACTTCTCTTTATTCAATCATTGGGAGTTTTATGCACCAAATACATGTTTTCACACAAGAACAAGAAAGAACCCGTTAGATCGGTCCCCCAGATTCAAGCAGACGACAAACTTTAGTGTCGCGCTTTGCTCCTATGCAAGTGGCGTGTTTATGTCCATCCAGTATAGAGATTACTGCTACCAACAGACAGAGATAACGCAATTTTTAAATTCACCAAAATAGAGACACGTTTTATGTTATACTATATATGATTTTAATGACTGATTTGAGCTTTCTTCTTCTTGGGAACATCGCTGGTCAAAAACCATGACATTTTTGTATTAAAAAAAATCGGCCTGGATATATATTTTACACTTTAAAAAGAGGACATGCCCGGGGGAAAGAGGACGTATGGTAACCCTGCTCTTGACTTAGAGCCCTCAATTGTGGGGAATGGATGAGCCAGGAACAACTTTCCCTCTCACCATTCTAATAAGTGATCAGTGCACCTAGATACGAGACTAGGGGTCCCAGGTTCAATTCCCGGCTGGTACCTTGGGCATTTTCTCGAAAGGGGGAAACCAGGGTTTGGTTAGTTAGGCTCAAGCTAGGCTTAGGTGTTTCCACTAGTTCCACATCCTCAACCTCACTACCGCCATCATCTCGGGACAGGGAAATAACTTCCATGGAAAGGATGTACGATTAGTACATTCGGGCGTACGCCTACCCTGAGCAACGGCACGTTAGGACTGGCTAATATTTCCTTTGCTAGACTAGGATTGTTGTAGCCCAGCCGCGCATTATTATTACCACTCTACTAACCTAGCCTCCCCCACTCTTCAGCTCCAAAATTGTTATTTTACCCTTCCACGGTCGTCATGTCCCTCAACTTTCCAATCTGCCTGGATTTGCTCAGCCACCATTAGTTTAAAATGGCCCTTCCAGTGTAACTCGTCTGGCAGGAATTTGTCCTTCTGACAGTTTGAAGTCTTATAAATAATTACATATATTTGATTTAAAAAAATCATTTCATAGAAGTTAGCTGATTAATTTTTTTTTTAATTGGCCTTTACAATTTTGTTCAAAATTGACATCGAGATACTATTTTTTTACATGATCAATAATAATGTATGTTTATTTTTCTAAAATAGATTAGTTTAATGGTTGTTTAGTGACGACCATTAATAGAATATTTGACTTTTTTTTAAATCGGCTTTGAAGATAGAGTTTAAAATGAGCATCTGGGAGTAGTTCCATGATAACTGAGCATAGTTTTAATTTTTACAAATTAAAAATAATTTTAGGATAGTTGAAAATAGTTTTAAACAAAAAAATTGAAACTTTTTAAAAATATTTGAACGATTTGGTTTAAAATGTATAAAATAAATAGTGTTTTTTGTGATAAACAAAATTATATTTTGTTTTGTTTTTATGAGGAAATCTTTCTTAAGGGTAGTTTACTGAAAACATAAATAGTCGGCAAAGTAAGATAATTTTTTTTTAAATTTTCCCAGACAATACTAAGTGGAAACAGAAGAATTTTGAAAAAAACCTGGGTCCCAAAAATAATTTTGCCAACAAAAGGTTCATCAAATCTGTAATTAGAACCAATAATGTGTGCGCGAAGCCATTCTATTTGTACTGTGCGAAGTCGTCGGGCAAACCCATTTGTGTACTCTTGAACACACATTTTAGGTAGGGTTGAATGGTTCATATTTAAAACTTTGCTATCAATGATTCAATATTAGGGTAATATAGAAATAAGTCTTATCTTCAATGATAAATATTAGTTCTCAAATGTTCTTGATCAAAATTAATATAGAACAACAGCTTAACAATCTAATACAGTATCAACAACCATAAAAATCAAATAATAAGGAAGACAAAATTCTTCTGTTGAGCCTTTAGAAGTCCTTTAAATCTAAATTACTTACTTATTGAAAGAATTGAATGCTACTAAAATGACCACCTTTATGCCCTTTATTATAACAATTTAAGCCTAACAAATTCAAAATCAAGCCATTACATAGGAAATGATAAATGTTAAAATGTTAGTAAAACTACATTTTCTCAGGAATAAAGCTTCTACTTTTGGTATGAGTCCCACTGCCTAATTTCCTGCATGATAAATTTATCACATTGCTTTTTTATAAAAAAAAATCCACTAATTTGTTTAGAATATTAAACCTTTCATGATGATTAAGTGGAAACAAATGCAATTTTATTGGTAACAGAATTAAAGGCTGGCGTTGAACCTTTGCAACACAATGTGTTCATCTGTATATATTTAAATAAAACCCTATGATCATTGGTCCTTGTTCCTTTTTTCAATTTATTTTTACTGTACATCAATACTGAAGAATTACTCGGGGAGAGAGATTGACTCGTTATTTTAATAAAATCTAACATAACAAAAAGAATTGTACGAGCTCCGCACGAACTTTCTCGATCTATTGTTTGAAAATGGAGATATTTACTCAAAATTCATAATATATTATACACTAGCAAACCCGAGAACAGATTGCACTATACATACGTAAAACATTTTTTGACTCACGGTTTTAAATTTTATAATTTTATTTTTAAAGAATTAACGTCTTAATTTGTATATCTGGACCAATAAAAAATATCGATATTGGGTCCCCAAGGGTCAACACTTCCTATTAAAATTTTTAACCCTGCTTAAAATTTTTGGCATTTTAATTAGGGGATACACATCTTGTGGTTATCGCAGTGCTATTAAATTTCTCTTTTATAATGTTTGACAAATGAAATAGGTAAATATTGACTATTGAGTTTAAAATTAAATAGATCATTGCTATATCGGGCGGGTCCAGGAGGGGGTACGGGCGCCACGCACCCCCTTTCAAGAAATTAAACCAATTAAATCAAATTTAAAGTCACTACTAGTTTTATTGTCACGTAATATTATCTCAATAACCAGATTTTTTTTTCATTTTTAAAAATTACGGTAATTATTATGAATCACATTAAGTATTAAAATGGTGAAAATAGGCATTATTGAAATTACCATAGGCCTATTTAAGATGCGCGCCTCTCACCTTGTTGAACAATGCACATACCTTGCTTAGGTTTAAATTTATTTTATCGTTTTTATTATTTCAATGATTAATAATAAATAAAGATCTTTCAAATAATTTATTTTTAAATAACGTGCTTTAAACAAAATCTTTGAATAATACCACACATAAAACGTGTTAGTATAGCATGGTGATATAATTTCGAGTTATAATGAGAAATAATTAGCTATACTGTAGAGTGGAGTTAAAGTTCAATTGTTCGAAATTTGAATAATTCCATCTATTTTGTCTAATTGATTGAATAGCTAAAACACTATTTATATAATAATTGCTATAATGTTCAAATAGTCACTATTTGTTGATGTTCTTATTATTTTATTTGAATAAATTTCAATACTAATCGTAAATTTCGAGTTATACCCTTCATTTGAGGATCATTCTCAAGTTTA
>CABFWB010000578.1:34809-65472 GCA_902151455.1 Timema bartmani
GCACCCACGCCAACCCCCCTCCCCTCCCCCTCACGAAAATCTCGGATCCGCCCCTGTGCTGTACAAGAATTTCCCCTAAGAGGTTAAAGGAAAAACAACATCAACTTCTTGAAAGACTTACTTATTTGCTTACTCTACTCTATGGCATTAGAGAATTATTGTGTTTAAATTTAAGTAGTATCTTTTCACAACTAAAGCTCACAAAATTGTATGAATATATTTGCTAATACCTCAGAAAAAACTATTGGTTTTATAAAAATATATTTCAAATAAAAGTTTTTTATTTTTAATACTACTAAAATTTTACGATAAGTTATTTAGTATCTCAAATAGTTAAGGAGATATGGAAATTTCCGCTTCTGTAAAGTAGCCTAAAAGTAATTTTCATGGGTAATGAAAATATACATTTTGTTTATAATCTTGAACAACGCCTAGATATGAATTTTAATCAAAATCGTTTTAGCCGATTTTGAGGATATAGAATTTTTCTCTTTTAACCCTTTAGTCAACTGCTCTTAATTTTAGGGTTAAACAGACACACAGACAGGCGGCATTTCAAAAACAACCTTTTAGGGTTTGGGGTGTCATGAAACGTTGACATCCATCAACATCTCGTGTTAGATTTTTTTATCGGTCGCAATACTTCACCTTTAATGTTCGAAAAGTTAAAAAAGATATACATTTGCTTATAGCTTGAAAACGGTTTGTTTTATAAATATATATATTTCAAGTAAAAGATGATAAGATTATAAATAGATATACATGTATGCAATGATAACTAATTTTATATCTCAAAAACTTACGGAGATATAATTAAAAATTAGAATTTACGTATCAGGCCCGAAACCTTAAAGTCATTTTTACGAAAAATTAAGAGTAGCCATTTGGTTTGTAATATTGATCAAAGCTTAGAAATGAAATTTATTCAAAATCGTTAAAGCCGATTTTGATAAAATAGAATTTTTCTCTTTCCACCCTTTAAGAAACTATCCTTAATTTTAGGGTTGATATCCAATTCCAAAAATACCTCGGGGAAACCCTGTGGAAACCCTAGATACCAAGTTTTAGCTCAATCGGTACAACAGCTTAGGCTATAGCCCGAGGTACAGACTGACAGACAGATTGACAGACAGACAGACGGCATTGCGAAATTTTCGGATTCGGGAGATCATGAAACGTCGACGTTCATCAAAATCTCGAGTTCGATTTTTTTGATGATCACAATACTTTCTCTACCTGTAAGATAGCGAGAAAGTAAAAAGCATTAAGAATCACACAACGAGCTTTAATGAGAATATTCATGAAGAAGGAATTACAAATTTCAATGACCACATGAATTTTATTTAAAGGCTATCTTAGAGTAAACAAAACCTTATCTAGAGCTAGATTGTCAATTATTAGCTAAATTATGTATTTTAATTCTGATTAACCTAAACTTTCAAGGCCAAATGCCTCATCCGCAACATCATGTTCATGAATCATATAATTTATTTAGCAATGTTCACTAACCAATTTCTTGATGTAAGGCCTGATCCGCCATTGTTTAGATTGTCACTCTGTATACATGAATAATGGCATTACCTTCACCCAGATAGAGGGCTGGTTTTTACGTTTATGAGGGGACATAGAAGCATCAGCTCAAATACATGTATCAACAAGAGTTTTTCCAAGTTAACAGTAAGATCTTCATAACAAATACAAAAAGAATATAAAAAATCAATTTATGTTTCTACAAATAATAGTCGTAAATATACAATAATGGATTAAATAGCAAAGCTATTTATTATATATGATACATTACGGTTATAGCCGCATCTAAACATGATATTCTTTACATAGAAAAATAAAACCTCGGCACGGGAATCTAGCACAGGACCTTAGACTTGTTATGCCAATCCTCTAACCCAGTGATTTCCAACCTGGGGGTCGCGGCGTTAATCTGAAGGGGTCACAAGTTCTGTGAGGACTATAATCTTGTACTGTATTTACTCTTTTAAGAGATTTTGATCACTATAGCAAAGTTCAAAATTCAAATAGAAACAGAATATTTTGGCTCTCTTACTCCGACTGCATGTTTACCGACACAGTTAATAATATTTTGGACACATCAAATCAATGATAAAAATTACAAGTATTCCCACCAATGGACTTCTGGCAATCATACAAAGTTTCGTATATGGTCGTAGAATGTAACAAGACTCATTCTTTTGGTTATACCCTCGTTTTGGCTGCTTCTGTCGAAATCACTGAAATAATGATTGACAAAGCGTCTACAAATCTAGTCCGAAAGATCCCTCTGGCAGATAACACGGTGGGAGGACGGATATCCGACATGGCGCAAGACATACAAGAATAGCTGACCGAAGCATTGAAACGGTCAAAATTTGCAATGCAGGTCGACGAAGCCACTGACTCAGTGAAGGATACCCACCTTATAGCTTATGTTCGGTACATCAATAACAGATCAGTCAAAGAAGACCTATCGTTCTGCAAGCCAATTCTGGGAAGATCCAGTGCTGAGGGACTTTTCAAGATTACAGACGATTTTTTAACAGTAAGTGAGATGCAGTGGGAAAATTATGTTGGGATGTGCTATGTCTAGAGAAAGGAGTAGTCTACAAGCTCTCGTGAAAGGGAAGGCTCCCAACGCAAACTAGCCTAGCTTGCTGATACATTTGAAAGACTTGATATTTTAAACATGTCACTGTAGGGGTATGGATTGTTTTCTGCTGTGACTGCCCTTAAAACTAAATATAGGAATCGGCTTAGTGTAGGACCGGGTCTCAGATTTGTTATTTATTCACTAGTGCCAAGGTTTAATAAACTTTGTGCATCAATGCAGGCTCAAAAATCTCACCAACTGTGCAGCTGATGTTTAGTTTCTTTTGACATTGTTTATGCTATCTACACACTTTATTTTTTAATTGTTTATTAAAAGTGAGTGAAACATTTGATAATAGTCATATAATCATTTTTATATCAATTAAAAATCTAGGATTTCAGAGGCAAAAATTGGGGTCGCACTTAGGAATAGGTTGGAAACCACTGCGTCTAACCACTGAGCTATCCAGGAATAATCTCATATCCAAGATCATTCTACACTAATATTTTAAGACAGAGTCTGTGATGTACGGGTTCAATTCCGGAGTCCAGGTGTCATTTTTCAATTTAGAGAATATGAACGTAAATATACAAGTCATCGAGACCATTATATCAATAAATCCCCAAACGGTCAAATATGGAGCACCACTCCCTGGCACTTACCAAGGAGGAACTGACCAGTCGGGACCGAACGGTCAAATATGAAGCACCACTCCCTGGCACTTACCAAGGAGGAACTGACCAGTCGGGACCGAACGGAAAACGTACGTACTATTATTTAAACAATAGCCTACACCTCCGTCCACTAATGAGGAGCGAGAGAGAACATCCCTCTTGGTTCCACTTAGTTCCGTGTGACGCCGCTTCGTGATTTTTCTTGGCTAACAGACATTCACATAAAATGGTGGACGAGTAGGTCCACTTGCTAGCCATATCAATTACATTTTTGAGCTGTTTGAAGACAATGAACAAAACTAAAAGTAAAGATTAGCGTCATGTTTCTAAAACAATAGCAGATCTATTTGAAGTACACCGTTAGCGTATTTACATGTCATAAAATGTTATACATTGGCTATTTTATCTTAACACCGTGTCTTACTACCATTCAGGTTATACGCTTATGATAAGGAAGGTCGAATCTGTAGGAAGTGTACCAGCATTTGTGTGGAGAAAGAGAAAGTGGTAAAACCTCGAGGAAAAACTACCCTCAGTACACCCGACAGGGATCGAGCCACCATCTTTTTGTCATTGGCAGTCTAGTATATTGCGAGAGTTGTGCCTTAGACCATGTGGCTACTAAAGCAGGTTTTTACATATTAAGAATATTATATATTTAATCATTGAAATATGACGTTCAAATAGGAAGTATATAAAATGGTACAGTGGCTAAATACAAATAATGTTTTACAAGTCATTAGTTAGCTTCACTCCAATTCAATAAGTTTTTTATTTTCAACGCACTTACCGTATATATAATAAAGGCTAGAGTCAGACATACAATTATTTAAAAAAATATATGGTATAAAATATACTACACATTGATATTGAAAGAGAAATTGCAGGTTTTTAGCACTGCATCACACTACCCGTTTTGGGTATTACGCATATGTACTAATTACGCTAATTTGTTAGGGATGAGGTAGAAATAATTTAGAGCAAGTATACAAGCATATACATGGAGTGAGAGGGGAAAAACATTTAGGAAAAAACAATCTCAGTGAACCATACTGGGATTCAAACCCTGATCTACCCTTCATGGGAAGTACAGGCTATTGCGAGAGTGATTCCATAGACCACTCGACCACCAAAACGGGTAATTATATATAACTAATTAATTTATTTAGCGATGTTCTCGGCCTTAAAGCCAGCCACCATTTTTTTAAATCTATTATGAGTAAGAGTAAATAATAAATTACGAACAACTTCCTTATTAATTTAAGACTATAATGAGATTAATCGAATCAAAACTTCATGTAAGTGTTGTACATTATCTAAAGTGAATCAACAGTAGAGGTAAGCTCAGAATGGTGGGAGGTATTGAACATTATAACTTTTACTTCCTGACCACTGATGCGGACAGAATGAAACTTTATACCGAATGGTTGTGTGTCAGCACTGGTAGTGTGACACGTGGTGATTTTTGGAATCTTGTGTGTGATATGTTGTAGTCCGTAGCTTCATAGAAACGTATAATATTCATGCTTTGAATAGCAACAATGTAAATTAGGACGTATAATGTAAAGGTCAAATATTGTACAGTTATTACGGGGAAAACGTTCTACAGCAGCGTAATTAAATTTGTCAGAATATAACACAATTATTAATACCTAAAGGAAAATGTTCTGCGTCAGTGCAAATACATTTGTCAGGATAAAACAAAATTATAAAATCCTGCAATGAAAGTCTTCTTTATTGGTTAAATGAAAATTGTCAGGATAACACAATTTTATTCAATCCTACAAGTAAAATGTTCTTCAGAGGTCCAATGTAATGTATCAAGATACATCACAATTAATAGATCGTATAGGTTAAACCGTTAAATTTTCTCCCGTGGTGCAATGAAATTATCAGGATACAACACAATTATTCAATCCTACAGGTCAATGCTCTCATTTTCTCAATTAAATTAACACACTGTTAAATCTTACAGGTCTACAATTACATTTTTAAATGTATAACACAATTATTTAATCCATATTCCATAGGAAAAAATCCATGGTGATAGTCCTACATTATGAGAGTATACTAGGCCAAAAGACCATTATTAAATTCCACACGGAGAATCTTTTCCAATGTCAAGATTAAATTTGTCACTATAAATCATAGCTTTTCAATCCTACAGGGAAAATATTCTCTGATGGTGCAATTAAATTTGTTAATATGGTATATATAATTTAATTTAATTAAATCCTACAGGTAAAATATTCTCCAGTGGCTTGGCTAAATTTGTCAATATATATTATCACATTTAAACTTTAGAGGGAAAATGTTTACCATTGGCTTAATGGATTTTGTCAAAATATAACACAATAATTAGATTCTAGGGGGAAAATGTTTACCAATAGCCTAATCAATTTTTACAAGATTTAACACATTTATTAAATGTTAGAGATGAATTATTTCCTAACGGTTTAGCGAAATTTGTCAAGATAAAGCATAATTATTATTAAATCCTAGAAGTAAGTTTTTTCCAACAGTTTGGTGAAATTTGTAAAGATATTGAACAACCATTAAATTCTAGCGGGAAAATGTTTCCCAATTGTTGAGTGAAATTTATCAAAATATAGAACAATAAATAAATTCTATGGGTAAAATATTTACCAAAAGCTTGGTAAATTTGTCATGTTATAACACAGTTATTAAATTTCAGAGGGAAAATATTTACCAGCAGCTTAGTGAAATTTATCAAGATAGAACACAATTATTGAATCCTAGAGGGGAAATATTAAACTCCACGGGGAAAATGTATTTCAGCATTGAAGTTATTTTTGTCAGAATGAACAAAAATTATTCATTCATACCGAAAAGGTGTTATCGAGTAGAGCAATATATTTTGTTAGGTTATAGGGCCTACACTATCCAACAAGGAAAATTTTCTGAGGTTTAACAATGTCATTTGTCAAAATCTAGAAAGATATTTAAATCCTCTAGGATAAATGTTATCTGGTGGTCTAATTAAATTTGCCAGGATATAACACAATGATAGCCTACGGATAAAATATACTCCAGTGGTAAGGACAATACGAATTTTTAGAATATAATACACTTATAACCTTCAAATAACATATTCTCTGGTGGTACAATACGATTTGTCAAGATATAACACAGCTCTATCCTTAGATAGATTTTTCTAGTGGTACAATACAATTTGTCAAAATATAACACAGCTATTTCCTACAGTTAAGATGTTCTCCAGTGGTACAATACGATTTGTCAAAATATAGCACAGCTATATCCTACAGTTAAAATGTTCTACAGTGGTACAATACGATTTGTCAAAATATAGCACAGCTATATCCTACAGATAATATGTTCTTCAACAGTACAATACGATCTGTTAAGATACAATACAATTATAGCCTATAGAGGAAATATTTCCCAATGGTAGGCCTTAAAATACGATTGGTCAAGATATAGCATAATTTGTGCCTACGGAGAAAATGTTTCCAGTGGATTATTAAATCTTACAGGGAATATGTTCTCCAGCCGTAAATGAAGCTTATCAAGATATAACACAGTAATTGTCAGGCTTAATCCTTCAGGGAAAATGTTCTCTGGCAATACAATTATATTTGTCGTTCAATATTATAAATTTTTTAAAAATCCTGTAAAGAAAATATTTTACAGCTTTTCAATGGAATTTGTCATGATATAAAACTGTTTTTAAATTCTACTTAGAAAAATTTCTCAGAATAAAACATAGTGGTAATGTTATAAATGGAAAATGTTCTCTTGTTGTGCAATTACATTTTTCCGGATATAACGGTATTAAGCTATTATAGAATTAGGCTATGTTAAACAACAGGTAAAATATTCTAAAATTTCCAACATGCTTATATAAAGCTAATATGCTACTTTCTATTATCTTATATTTTGTTCTAACTACTAAACAAATGGTGACACTAATGACAAATATGTATCCATATATCAATAGTCCTGTACAATACACATGTTTCAAGTGTTTTTTTAAACCCCCTTTTACATTTTTTTTTACTTTCTAAATACTAAGAGGATGATAACGTGAACTCAAATTATAACATGATTGAAAGTTCAAGTTATTACAATATTATTGCTATTAAATATTAAAAAAAACACATTACTTTGAGGGAAAAAGAGGATTTCCAAACAATTGGTATGATGAGTCTAGGTAGTAATGAATTATGTGTAATAGATAGATACAATACCAAAATAAATAGGCCTACATTTATAAAGTTAATCTTAAAAACATATTTATGAATTTTAGGATAGTTTCTGCATAGGCATAGTTTACATATCTGAGATTAACATCAATGTAAAATATCCATTTATATATATAATATAAAATATATGTATAAAATTCAATAAATATATTTTATATATACAGATATAAAAACTTTATTTATTAAATTTAGTGTGACAAATATTTAAACATTACCACGGTTAGTTAAGTGATAATACTTCTGACTTTGATCCAATACTCTGGAGTCTGAAGCCATGTCGGGTGAATTGGAGTGGTTTTCAACCCTGTTTGGTTTTCCATTCTCAATCCATACCAGTGATAGTACACTAATTAAAATAAACTCTCTTCAGCCTGTGACTCAGAATAGTTTAGTTCATGTAGGTTTAGGATAGCCCTAATGAGCTGTAAAACGTGTAGCACTAAATATGATAATGCGAATATAAATAAAAAATATCGCTAGAGTTTATAATTAAAGCAAGCATGCCTTAAAGCAATGTGGCTATTGGAGATTTAAAAAACAAAGACAGGCAGGATGTAGCCAACACAACAACGATTATCCTAGTAAAAAAAAAAAAGTCAACCATTTGTGAGAAGGGTAAGAAGTGAGCTAGCGAGCGACCTGAGGAGAGAAAGAGCACACGCACCTATAGCTCATGTACACCCAATTACTCAGTTAAGAGTAAAGGACAAATCAAATTACTCGTGGAGTATATGGCACTTTCCCAGGCAAGCAGAAACCCTATTATGCCTTTTAGAATAAAATAAAATAAAATACAAGCTGGGGAGGAACATACAAGAACACGGAACAGGGACGAAAAAATAGAACACACGGGGGGAAAAAACATCGACTTTAGAGTGGGAAAGAACCCCCTAAACCCCCACCCCCCTCAAAAAAAAACTCTCCTAGAAAGAGACACGGCAAGCGCATACGAAAACAATGAGCCGGCCATCTTTACACCTCACTTCTAACCAATGAAATGAGGACACATAACTAGTTTTTCTCGCTCACTCACGACTTTTTATACACTTTATGCGAAGAAAGGGGTTGATGCAACATTTTTTCCCCCAGCATTTTCCTTGATTTTGGTAAAAGACTATCCTGACACATCCCTTCGTTTGTTTTTTTTTTAAAAAGAGGAAGGTGGGGGGGATCCAATGAAAAGCTGTGACAGGAGACATCGACCAATGAGGTTGCAGGAAGGAGGGATTGATTTTAGAGGACTGGGGTTACCATGGCAACCCCTTCTCTCGCAAGGTTGATGGCGAGGGGGACAGTAAAGAATAGCAAGCATCATCTGCAATACTATCCCTTCTCCGACCCTCCAGTGGCAAAAAAGCGACCGGTCACGACCAAACGGCGAGTGGATGACAGGGGAGTGGCATCAGGGAATTGGACAATCATGATGACGAGGATGATGTCGACAAGGTCGCTCACAAAGGTCCCCCTTTCCTCCGAGGGGACTCCAATACTCTCTTCCCCCTCTCTATACGACGACCTGGCAAGAGCGAGTCTCCCCAGGGAGGCCTACATTTTATTCCATAATGGAAAGCCAAAGTGGCGTGCGACGAGAAGCGTGTGTGAGTGTGTGAAAGAGACGTCATCCAGGCCATCTCACGGGTTGTTCCCGAGTCCGGTAATATGAGGTGTCAGTTTATCAGTACCAACCATAGGTTGTCATGGAACTTCCAGGCACGCCACAGGATGGCAGAACTTTTTATTCTCGCGTTCATTCACTAAAGGGTAAAAGTGGATTCTTGAGCGAAACAGGGATATTAACAGATCATACTTCAATTTCACTAACCAATCCAAGAGTGGGTGGGTAGGACATTGGATCACACCATTGGTTTTCTCGTTCAGAATCCTCTGCCTCCAATAGAAACTTGTCTCTCATGCATCGAGTCCAGCTGTATCCAATCTATCGAGACTCAACAATGAAAGTGGGAACATCCCTTAGAGTTAAAGTTCTTTCTCTTGGTGATTTTACATCCTCTCCACAGGGGAATGCTGGTGAAATTCTTTTAATTTTACTTGCCTCGTTCTGTGTCCTTGTAAGCTGCGATTAGCTTGAAATGACCGCAAGACACATCATAGGTCTATTAAAAATAAATATCACTTAGGGCAGGGTTCATTCCCGGCTCACTGGATTGGGATAGGTGATTACTCTTCCAGGACGAATGGGGGTACAATTCCTTAAATGTTGTTACACTCGTCCAGTTTCCTACTGCCACCGAGTCATTTGACAGCTCAAGTTTATGTGGGAAAAATATTTAGCTTAATTGCATTTGACCAACTTTTTCAAGTTTTTATATAGGCCTACTTTTTCAATTATTTATTATATATATTTATTTTAGACTAAATTAACTTAGTTTATAACTCATAAGTTCAAAAATTATAAATCTTCACGAGACTAAAAATATTTCAATTCATATCGTGAAACGTTTGATTAGCTTAGTAACTTGGGTTGACAGGTTCGACCCCGGTTCTACCAACCCAAGTAGGCCTATTTCTCTCTTAATGAAGGTCCTATTATTATTAGTCAAACACACAATACGTTGAAATTAGTACTCGATACTAATGGCTGCTGTTCAAAAATGTCCATTTAAACATGTTTAAAGAATGACAGCTGGACACGGTACATTGGCTACGGGTTTATTTCTTGTAATCGGGTTTCATTTTTCAATCGGTATTCTTTGCTATATTATAATACAGGTGTAAATATAAAATCGATTCCAGTCCAAGCCTTTAATAAACTCGTTATGGTAGGAGCAATGTGAAAATACCTTTCCCGGAAAAATTGTAGACTCTTTTGAGTTCACTAACAGAAATTCAATCGGTTCTGAAAGTGTTAAATACCTCAAATAAATAAAAGAATAATTAAGGAAACAATGATAACAGTACAAGAAATGTAATATGTGCTATTGCTTTAGGCTTATAAACAGGTGAATAATTTATAGGCTTCATGCATAAAAAGGCTATAAGCCGTGTGGATATCACTGTTTACAATTTCTTAACGTGTGTATGTGTGTGTATTTCCACACCCTCCAGAATACCCTAGACGTCCCACCAAGCTGAAACTTTGCACCCTTATAGTATAGACCACGGAACAGAACATAAAAAAAACAGGATTTTGGATTTTTTTTTCTGATTGTTTTTTTAAAAAAATCCACTATAATGACTACCAGTTCCCCTGTCCTTTGTCTAGTAAAAAAAATCTCAAAACCCAGATGACCTAGGAAACGGAAATTTTGCAGGCAGGTAGTCCCTATCCCAAAAGAGTGTAGGAATACCTGCTGAACGAAAATTCCTATTGGGACCTCCAAAATGTGCGGGTTTCTAAAAATCAAGGTCAAAAAAATCTCAAATCATAGAAGACCTGGAAAGTTTAGATTTTGGAGTCTTTAGAAACTCCACCATGCCCACATTTAGATCCAGCATAATGACCTGAAATAAACAAATATTTTATAAAAGTGTACTTTTATAGTATATATATATCTATATATATACTATAGTGTACTTTTATAGTGTATATATATAAACTTGTAGGCTACTGGTCGAACCTAAGTTTATATCAACACTTGGATTAGAAGAAATATTAATTTTAGAACAAACCACAATCCACACCAATCGCCCTAACCCTCAATTCATCACTATGACTTGAAAACCCCAATATCATCAACGATAATTGTTGCGGCTGTGTCGGGATTCAAACCTGGGAACCTTGCAGAGCCCAGCAGTAGGCATACGCGCTACTTACTGAAACAAGGAATATGAAAACGTTCGCATTAAAACAAACAATAACATAAAGGGTAATTAATATCAAACATACACGCTTCAGTGGCCGCATGGCCTAAGGCCTAGATTGCCGATGCTATTGAGGGTGATTTTTCCTAATGGTTTGCCATTTTCCCTCCACGCAAATGCGGGTACATCTCTTAATATGACCTTTATTATTCCTGAAACCATTAGCGTAGCTAGTACATATCAAAATGGGTAGTAAGACGCCGCGTGGTTAAAATATATATCAAACATA
Organism: Timema bartmani; assembly: GCA_902151455.1. Classification (NCBI taxonomy): domain Eukaryota; kingdom Metazoa; phylum Arthropoda; class Insecta; order Phasmatodea; family Timematidae; genus Timema; species Timema bartmani. The sequence continues at coordinate 46,381 of CABFWB010000578.1, forward strand.
TAATTTAGCCTACAGTTAGTTCACTAGGTGGGCTATGACTGTAATAGGCCTATACTAAGATCGAACAACATGGAAGATATCACAATTGAATAGAGAGCAAATATAATTGAGAAAGATATTTACCTTAAAATAGTTCAAATTGACATCATCTATATAAATTGACAACTTCAGACTACATTCCTTGACGTGTACAAGTATGATGGAAGATATTTTTTTTCATTTTTGGAAAGCTCAGATGTTCACCAAAGTCTCAGCAAATGTGGGTGGATTATAGCATATTTTCTAATGTTTAACCACGTAGAAATGAACCAGATTCCGGCTGTAGTTAATGCTTTACAATCCGCAGAGCGTTGCCCAGAGTACCTCTTGGAGGCTGTCTAAGCGTCGTACCCGCAATGAGAGTGATCTTAAACCTAACATGAACCTGACTACTTATTCAAAACCTGGTGACTGTTGGTATAATTCCCATTTAGTGAAAAATACCCAAGGTACCAGCCGGAATACTAACCCGGGATCCCTAGGTTCGTAGCCAGGTGCAGTGACCACTATACCAGGGGGCTGGTTTATGTCGTGCTTAAAATACAGGTCGGGTACATGGAGGTGGGTAGTAGTAGGTATTTGAGGTTACAGCGACAAAAAAAGGGGGGGGGTTAACCAGCTTCTGTATAGGTTAATTCTGATACATTTTCCTCTAATCTACATTCCTTACCAATAATCTTTAGAATAATTCATTTATGTCTATTGCGTTATAAACGTTCCGTTGAAAAAATAAAATATGAGGAAAATAATTAAGTTTATGGTTTAAAACTAACCGGATAAAAAATACAAACCTGAACCAATACACAAAAATATCTACTACAACGTACTTAAAGAATATTATTATCTTATCCATATGTGCATATAAAATAACGTACAAACGACCAATTTAACATATGGATAAAATCATATTGTTGTATTGATATATACCAACGTTGTACCTCAAATATCAATTTTATGGGCCCTAATAAACTATCAGGAATTTTGGGATATGTAAATATTTTGTTTAAAACATATTTTAATAAAACTGGAGAAAAAGGTTGAGATTTAGTCACTACCATTTCTAGCTCTATGTTATGAGTCGCGGCAATACTACCTTCCCCGCAGTTTCTTCTGGGAACCGTTTATCTTAACGGCTAAACAAGTGACATATTAAAACAATATTACACATTTACACTAGTAAAAGCTTCAGTGTCCCTTTTTAAAATTTGGGTTGAAATGACAACAGGGGAAGTTTGAAGCTATAAAGACAACTTACCAAAAATATTAAAATAAAGTCTAAAATATTTACAATAACTTATGTGTGTGCTCATTATGTGTTAATTTATAAAAAAAAATAAAACAGCAAAAAATAAAACTTCACAATTCATACTGATCAAACTAATTGCTTGATTTGTTTAAATATTCTAAAATGGGTTCATGAAAAATCAGATAATCATTTACCATGGCCATCAGAGTATGATCTATTTCTAAATTTTGCTTTTAATTTGGAAGATTTCAAACATCTGATTAACTTCACGTTATACAGGGTGTACCGTAGCATGTGGGACCTTCTTCAACGGTGGACCAGAGACACAACAACAATGAAAAATGCTCATATACATATGTGTCTCATTTGACCTTGTTTCAAAGTTTTTGGCATGTTTTCACTCCAGTAATGTGGGGCTGATAAACCTTATATGAAGTGCTCAAAATGGTCACCTTCGGCCTGAATGCAAGCGTTGAAATGAAATGTATTTTTGAAAGCATGAGGCATTCTACGACACGATGACTGTAGGCTTGCATTCAGGCCGAGAATGGCCATTTTGAGCACTTCCTATAATGTTAAGCAACTCCACATTACTGGAATACAAACAAGGCCACAGCTCTGAGAAATGATCAAATGAGACACATGTTAATATTATTTTATTTTTTTGTCTCTCCTGTCCACCTCTGACATGTTATGGTACATCCTGTATATTGGATTTAGGAATTAACACAGCTTCTCGTTGGGGTATAACCCGCACGGTTAGTAAGACGTGGTGCTAAAAACAAATAAAACACACCTAACCAGCTTCGGTTGCTGCATGATGAAAGGTATCACTCTCGTGTTAGACTATCTTGCCGATGACAGAGAGATCGGAGTTTGAATCCCGGTTGGATGTACTGAGGGTGGTTTTTTTCAAAATAGTTTTACCCTATCCCTTCATGCAAATGCGGATATAGTTCCTCTAGATTCAACCTTTCTCATCCCTAACTCATTAGCATAATTAGTATATATGCGTATAACATGAAAAGGTATTAAGACAGGGTGCTAAACAAATGATAAAAGATAGTACACACTTTTACTCTCTTTACAGAACTCGATGGTTAGAGTAGCTCTGTCCATTATCTCAGGGGACCCTGGTTTGAATCCGGGTACTGGCTGACAAAGATACAAGAGTTCTTAGGCCTACATTTATCTAATAAGCAAATATATAAGCGCTAGAACTAGGTTTATACGATTTAGCCGTACTGTCCTGGATTAGGCTATTAAGTAGTGTGGTTTTATAATCCGTGTACTTATAATGAGCAAATTATTGGCCCTAATAAGAGTGGCGAGTTGAACAGGTTCAAAGGGTCTCACAATTTCTCACTTAATGGAATCAATTAAAAAGAAGAGCCAATTCATAAACACAATAACACAATAAAATAATTACAAGCACCTAAAAGTGGATTTATTTGATTGTAGATTATGTACTTTTTTAAAACACCTCATCTTACTACCGGTTCAGGTTATACGCATGTATACTAGCTACGATAGCTAGCTATGGGTACTAAGGTTTATTTTAAAGGAAGTGAACCCACATTTGCATGGAGGGAGAGTGGAAAACCATTTAGGAAAACCACCCTCAGTGCACCTGACTGGGATCGAACCCCAATCTCCCCATCTTTGACAGTCTAGACCAACACGAGAGTAGCGGCCACTGTTCTTAATGTGCACGTTCATAATTAAATCATCGTACAGCCTAACACTATCTTAAGTCTAGAACAGACATAGTAACAAGCTTCAATTCATAAATATTAAAAGGTAGGTCTCAAATATTTCAAGAATTGTAAATTTTTTACCCACATCGAGAATTTATTTGGAGACAAATAATTCAATGAGCAGAATCTTACAAAGGCCCCCGCCGCAAACGTTTATTGTGTCAAGTTGAGGTAGTAGACCCCTGTTTGCCACACACTCACACGATTTAGTCAGCGACCTATTAAAACTGTCGCAGCTCAAAATAACTTTTGTTTGACATGAGAGCTTTTCAAGCGCCATCAAAGAAACAGGAAACCTAAAAACGAATTTGATTGTGACGTATATGCCACGAGCGGATCCGTTTGAGTTAGTGAGGACAGAACTTAGAGTGGCTTTTACGTTCTTTTCAATTTTTTACTTCTAAATTTTCAGTCAAAACTAAACGTGTTATTTCAATCAGTATTTTATTGCCTCTACAATAAATGTTTCATCGAGTTTTTTTTTGGCTGCAGTTTGGAGAAAATTAACATAATACTATTGCTTGAGGGAAACCTTTCCCCTAACTACGTTTGTGTTGACATGGAAAGTTAGACAGTGGTCTGAAGTTGATGTCTATAAAATCAGCCGGAGTCAACATATAAGGCCAATGTCATATTTAAATTATTCCACTTGAAAAAATTAATCATTTAACAAAGATAATTTTGACAAATGAAAAACTAAAAACCTTAATAACTATGTTTCCATAACCCATCCGGTTTTTCACAAATATTTTAGTCTGACATATTAGCTCAGTTGGTAACGTGCCAGTTTACTCATCTAAGGGCCCTGGGTTTGATTCCTATTTCATGGCCAAAAAAAAATCCTTGTTGAAATGTGGGTTTCTCCTTTCACAGTGATGAATAAATAACTGGGTACTGGATGTTCAAAAATTAATTTTTCTATCTTTTCAAAATAACTGTACAGTATTTTCTTTTTAAAAATCAATGTCAAAGTATATTTCAATTAAACTAGTTTTAAAATCAAGATTATCTGAGATAACCCTTTTGGAATAAAACTCTATAGTGCAAATCCAATAAACAAAATATATTTTACGTTAGTAAATATATCACCATGTCTTACTATCGGTTCGGTTCATACACTTGTGTACTAATTACGTTAAATGGTTTTAGGGATTAAGAAGGTTATATTTAGAGGAAGTGTACGCGAATTTGCCTGGGAGTGGAAAACTATTTTGAAAAATCTACCCTCAGTACACCCGACCGATATTCAAACCTCGATCTCCCCGCCATCAGCAGTCTAGTTTACTTCAAGAGTATTGCGTTAGACCATGCGGACACTGAATCGTGTACAAAATATTGTTACTTGTAAGCATAATCTTGCAGGTGGTGTATGCCATGTAAACTGAATCACACACAACAAATTTAGAGCCCAATTTACTATTCAAATAAAAAATACTAAAAAATCCATAGCCCTGTTAGCCTATCCCCATCCCCATATTACTAGTACTTGGTCTCTGAGGCCCCTTATTCGTGCCAAGTTTGTCCCTTGAGATTGTTAAATAATAGGCGCAATCAGATCTCCAATCGGCAGAAGCTCTGCTGATGTGTAGTTTGGGGATTCGGCATCTTCATGTTCGGCAGAGATTATATATAATTAATGTTATTCTACTCTACTCTAGTCAATAACTATTAAGGGGTTCTTTTTACTCTAAAGTGTAAGTGGACCAGGAGACAACAGAGTAATATAAATCAGGAGTCCTCACGTCTTCTTACAATAAGGACAACAAAATCCTCACACTTTAAACTCAGAACTGAGGCATCCATTTATAAAAAGGATTTTGTTCAATTTTTCTTAAAATAGAATTTGAGCACGTTAATTTATTCCTTAAATGAGTCTTTAGTTCATTTTTTAAAATAGTGAAACGTCTTATAAACCTAATGCATATTAAATTAATAAAAACTAGAACACAATCCTAAATACTTTCTTATATATCTAAAATCTCAAAAATCTACACTTGATTCAATTTTTCCCCGAAAAATAAGCATATAGCCTTCCTTATTTGCCGTGTAATACACGGCCCAGACACGAATTTTGATCATAATCGTTATAGCCCTTTCCAACGATTTCAAATTTTTAAGCATTTGTCAACACTCATTATATGAAAATATTTTTAAAGGATTTCGTTAGTCTTAAAACACATTTTACAATGCTATTTATCATGTTAAAAACTCCTTAGATATCAATTTTTAACATAATTGTTATAGTCTTTTTCAAAAAATGTTGAACTTTCAAAAATTAATTATAAGTAATATATCCTTAATTTTAAAGCAAAAATTAAGAGCATTGTTTTTCCTGGTATCTTTTAGGATTATTATTAACATTAAGTTGTTTTAGCTTAAGTCTCAGTTACAGAGGGAGAAAGAATAATTGCATAACCCAATTTTGAGCTTAGAGGCACATAAAACTTCAAGATTCATATTCATATCGAAGCCGAAATATTCATGATTAAAATACTTACTTTATGTGAGAAAGTAAACATTATGTAAAAAAAAAGTCTCTTCTCCAATATTATTGTATTATTTAAGTTTAATTTCTCTTTCCAAAACCAGTTTTGTCTGAAGCAAGATAATTCAGAAATAATTTTATGCTTACTGAAGAATTGATATGAAACAAAGATTGTATATCCGTAGAATTGTTTGACAGCTGTTATATTTTAGTTATAATTGAACTTTTCCCTTTTTATACTGTACCCTGTATAGGCCTATGTTTATCCCTGACCATGTTGTGTCCGTTTTATAATAGTACTGGTGGTGACGACCCCTTGATATTTCTATTTTATAATATATTTTCAATATATTAATTTACAAATACGCGGCGCAATGCCTACGAATATACGTCAGTTGCAAACTTTTAGATATCTTTGGCACTGACACACGTATCATTGTTTGTGGTGTGAATAGTAGGCCTAAATAATGCTTTCAGTGCATTTTACCTCTGCCTTACTGTTATTTTTAGAGAACCAAATAATTGTGAATTCTATTTATTAGATAAATAGTTTTCTATTACTCTAAGCATGGATGAAGAGAAACTTATAAAGATAGTTAATTAAACTGAGATCTATATAATAGTTATAAATTGCACTGAAATACAATTTTTTGTAAAAAAAACTAGTTTCCTTATATGTGATACATCATTTTGAACTGTGTTTTTATGCTGTTTACAGATATTTCTTCAGAATATTTCTATTACCCTCGGTTAAAAATAAATACGTAATTAAAAAAAAACTTATTTTTTATTTATAGATGAAACAAACATTGCTTTATAATAATTATGAAGTTATTTTTTTTAAACTTATGTGAGACTTCCGTCTGTAAATAGTCTGTCATCTCCCTGATAATACTACAGCAGTAATCTGCCAGCATACTAACACTCCCCTTTCCCTGGTACCGTTTTTCCATAACAGAAATGTTTTGGTGAAAACGCTCTCCTTGTTCGTCACTAACTTCACCAATATTTTTTGGGAAAAAATCCAAATGCAAGTGTAAAAAGTGAATCTTAAGTGACCTGTTGCATCCCATTGTTTTATATGATTGAAGCAGTTTCCCCACAATTTCCTGGTAGTTGTCAGCTTTATTATTTCAAAAAAGAATTGCTGGCTACATCATTGAATTATGTCCAAGCTGCTAGTTCAACTTCATTCAGATTAGAATCAAAAGTTTTATCCGTGGTAAGCTTTCTTATCTGTGTACCAACAAAAATCCCCTCTTTTATCTTTACCTCACTCAAATGGGGGAATTTTTTGCTGCAGTTATAACAAAATCAGGACCATCCTTCTTCATGACTTTGACAAGGTTTTTACTAAACCAATTTTTATATGAAGTGGTGGTAAAATTACGTTTATGGCATCAACTAAAGGATCGTGTACAAAAAAATTTTCCCCTGGGGTCAGTTTTTTTCACTGTTTTACTGAGTAGTGCTTGTCCTTGGCTGGGCTATCTCATTCACAAATAAAGCAGCAATATTTTATGTATCCTAAATGCATGCCTAACAAGATTGCTATAACTTTTAAGTCACCACATATGTTCCAACAGTGCTTGTTGTAGTTTATTTTGTCAAGTAAGTTTGTCATGTTTTCAAAAGTTTGCTTCATGTGCAATGCATAAGCAATTGGTATGGAAGGATGTGTGTCACCATTGTGAAGAAGAACTTCTTTTAAACTATGCTTTGATGAATCAATGAAAAGTCACCACTCATTTGTATTGTGATCTTGTCCTACTGCAGCCATGACTATATCAATATCCGTACAGTAAGTCAAATCACCATCTGAAGCAAAACGCTGAGCGATATCTTTTTGCCGGTAGCGAAATATTGGTTTTCTTCAGTAGCAGGTTCCAGCCTTGTAATGGTGATCCCAACAATTCAGCTTGACTCTTAGATAAGTTCAAGTCCCTTACTAAGTCGTTGAGCTCACCCTGTGATATAAGATGTGGTTCATTTGATGCAGAGGGCTGAAAGTCTGGATCGTTTATGTCCTGTTCCATAGAGATCTCGTCTCCATCGTTGTCATCAACAATGGACCATATTTCAGGTAGTCTAGGAACTGGCAGGTATTGACTGTGAAACACTGATCTGATGGTGGAAGGCAATGATGGATATTATATATTATGTTGAGATTTCAAGGAAATTCTAGATATATTATTCAAACAGAAGTAACAGTCTGTCAAATAATCTTTTTGTTCTCGCCAGACCATTAAGACAGAAAATGACACAGACTTCTGAGACTCTTTCAACCATCCTCTCAAATACACTGCATAATTGCTATATACAATGTGAGGAGCCCAAGATTTATCCTGGTCACCTATTTTGCACCCAAAGTAGAGTTCATATGCTTCCTTAATCAATAATGTTATAGTCTTAAGATTAGATTTTATTGCATAGTCATCAGACACGTAACAAAAACTATCTACATCATTTTCACACTTTCGAGGCATAGTGAAGCACAGTACTCACTCAACCACTAATGTTAGCACACCTGACTGTTTAAACAAACTGTTTTAGTAAGGCCACTAAAATATGGTGGATGGGCACAGCATTTAAAGGCATTTATCAATTCTAGGAAATATTTTTATTGCAAATGCTAAGGGAAAAAGGCAGTGACAAATGTTTTCCAACTCTTGACAGTAAGTAGCATGTTGTATAGTCAGTTTCATATAATTAATGAACCCATAACTGAATCAGTTGAAAAGTTACTTGCTTGAATATGTTTAAGAAGATCATTTGGATTCCTGCTCAGTTTCTATAAAATAGCTTTTATTAGACTTGCTACCTAAATAAATCATCCATAGGCCTATAAAATAAATATTTATTTTTTGTTCTTCAACATGAAAATACAGTAAAAAAAATAATGAAGTGTTACATTTTATGTTTTAATTTAGTTCAGAAAAATTATAAATAAAATAATAGAGAATTCAAATAAAATTAACAGGAATAAATAAATAAATAAATAAATAAATAAGAAAATATCTTTAAGATGGGGTGCTAGTGAGCGCGAAATTAGGGAAGTATTTTTGAAGTTTTTTACAGCATAAACATTTTTGGCCAAAATAAATCAAATATTTCTTCTTTAGAAACATATAGTTTAGTTTTCTGCACATGCTAATCTCAACAGTCCTTGAATATCTGTCAAGGGGGTCCTAGAATTTAATGACAACTTTTTCTCTTAATTTAAAAAGTTTGTCACCAAATGCCACCATGCTCATGCCAGATATTCAAAAACTGTTGAGATTAGCACGTGCAGAAAACTAAACCATATGCTTCTATAGAAGACAAATTTGATTTATTTTGTTCAAAAAATGTTTATGCTATAAAAACTGCAAAATTAGCGCACTAAATTCGCGCTCACTAGCACCCAACCTTAAACGCTTGTGATATACATTAAAAACATGATGCTTGGTGCAAATATATAAAAATTTATATGCTTCGTGTTATATATATTTATATATATATTTGGACGCACGTAAGAAACATATGGACATTCAGAGTAAGAGGTACTGTAGAAAACCTCTTCAGCATTAAATATAAAATGTCTCTTTCTTTGATCTTGAATGGTGCTGGTCCGATAGGTGTCCCTATTATCAAGAAGTAATATTCAGTCTTATTAGTAAGTCTCAGTATGAAATGTCTCAAACCCTTTCTTGTAGGTTTCGATTCTAAGTAGATATACACGAAAACTCTTTCTGCCTTTGAATTGGCTTAGCCTTTAGAGACCACATTTTAAACCAACATTGCCTAACAGATGGGATGATCTCATCGTTGTCAGACAAAGGAAAATAGTCCATCCCTTCTATGAGTTCGAAGACTTGAGATAAACGTTGATACTTGGGTTGGTACAACGATTTAGATTAAACGTACAAGTTCTTGGACCTTAATCAGATTGGTTCCTCAATCAGACTGATCATGGCATTCGTATTTACGCAATCTGAAAGTCCGCAAATAATACAATGTATGTTATCATGTAACAACGAACCATGCCTATGAGGTTAGGTCTTACCCTCATCATGATCTTTATCGCAAACGGTTAGTAATTTGTCTGTTTCACTAGCAGCATATCAACTAGGAAGACTATATAGTATACATATTTATATAAACGTTGATCAGTATGTGTCATAAAGCGAAGAAGGGGTGTTGGACTTTTGAGTAACATTATCAATCAACTACCGTTTGAAACGCATATACCTTGATACCAATATTGTAGACCAGGTAAAAAATTGGCAAAAAGTTTGAAATAATATGAACCCGGCGTTAGCGAGTTGGACCATATTTGTCAAGAGTATGATTTTGCCTACTCCAAGGGGAAATATCTGGGTGGTCATCATCTCACGGATCATGAAATTACAGAGAAAGCTTGGAAAAGAGTACTCGCACCTGAAAGTTGGGTGTGAGAGCTGCTGCTTGAGCTGTAGCGAGCACGATGAAAGATAAAGTCAATATTTGATCTGTCCTTCCCAAAGGACATCGTTGTCAATGAAATGGGATTAAAAGACGTACCACTAATCTTCATGCGAGAAGTAATTAAGATTGTTTTTTTGCTTATACTATCTCTTATTGTTGCATTAGGAGCTGTTTCAGAAGGTACCGCAGGAATCATGATAGCTAAATAAAGTGCCAAGATAGACAAGAAACAATTTAGTGAGGCTAAAAGATCTAAGAAGACTCTCGAGGTTATTAAAATGAGAAAAGGAATGTATCTTCACCCGTACTAAAACAAATTGATTGAAATGCTACCTAGAAGTTCCCTTATCTAAACAGATCTGCACAAGTACACTAAAGAGTTAAATATTCCGTACTTTAGAGGAGTTTTCACAAGAGATTCTTTACTTACTAGATCAACATGGAAAAACGAGTGTGCTATCATAAATCTCAATTGATACAGTGGTAATGGTACGAAATAGGTGGCGTATGATAAACAAGGAGGACGTGTGGAATACATTGACTGTATTGGTGATCTAACTCTTTAACTCTTACAATATCTCAGAGGAATGACAATCAACTATAACTATAAACAATATCAAGAGAACGATACCATATTCTGTAGGCATATTTCTCTAACTTTACTTAAATACTAGTGGTAACGATGCATATATTTATGAAATGATAACGGGTTGGAGTTCAAATCTGACAGAAAGTTACTTTTTGTATATCCTGTTGGGAGAAGAGAGTAATCATGAATAATTATTTATCGGACTGTCAACATTCAATTTCATATCGAACATTCACAAACGTAATAATAAATTCCATTACTGATGAAAGCGTATATCGTTCTTTAGGCCACTTATGAGCTGGAGGCTTTGGATATATACTTAAGATGAGAATTCTCGAGCTATATGAGACTCTCTATTATCGGTAATCTCACCACCTTAAAAGAGCTACATCAATAATAATTGTAGTAATACTCTACTTGACCAGGTACGCTCACATCTCTGCTAGGTTAGAACACGTGTTTATTATTGATGGTGTAAAGCACATATCGAGAAATACTGTAAATAATCTATATTTGAATGTGATCCGTGTTGAATTCAGTCTTGTTATTGGATATTAAGTCAACGGAGAACCGGGTGATACCCTGAAAAAGTTAACCATTACTTCCCCTCTAATCAATAAGATGGTGGAAGAACCGATTAATATCATTTATTTTCCGGTAGCGAAACGATTAATTGAATCTATTTCGATACGTGTTTATGAAATAGGAGATATGATGAACTTTATATAGGAGACTATAGTGCCACGTCTACACTTAACCAATTTGAGGATAGAACTCGTACTAGATAAAAAGAGACGACGTCCCATACCTAAAAATAAATGGAGGGAAGTTCAGGGAAAACGACAACACCTGCTAATAAACTCCATTTACAGCACTTGGGTTATTCGCTACGAAAATAATTGATGGCGCCGTCAATATATTAAACATCGGAGTTGCTGCCGACTTCAATATTGACTTGACTAGTTACCAGTGCCATTCATATGCTTCGTATATTCCAGGTCCATTAACTAACGGAAACTAATATATATATATATATATATATATTCCCCATAAAGGTTTGTACACTCTTCCACATCGTTCACTCCTGAATATCAAAGTAAGTCTATTACTGGATAATTGAGCTGTCAGAAATACTTCCATAATCGCAAATAACGAAATACTTAATCTCTTCTCAAGAATCGCCTATGAGATCACTGTGTTAGAGAACTGAAGCTATTTAAATTCAGCTCAAGAACTCTCAAGCAGTACGGAAAGAGGAAGATACGTAGTTAGAAAACGCAAGATGAAGACACGAAGAATTATGTATACATGCTAAAAGAGGTATATTTGACATACGCATCCCTTTACCTTTCGTTCTGGGAAATTTCAAAGACTATTATCAGATTCTGATCAATGCTAAACTATAACATGAGCTTGTCCATTTGATGACATACAACAATGCATTACAAAGAGACAACCCTAAGACACCTTTGAAAATCGAACTGAGTAAAATATCTTGGCTAATTCCTCATATTAAAACAGTCGATGTGAATTATCTAAATCCTCTCAATTTCATCATGAGCGGATGATCCACTTTTTCATACATGGGAACTGTGCGTGTACCCAAACGTGCCTGCTTCTATGCTAAGCTACTGGACGGTGAAAACTTGACCTTGCTGGATACATTTCATTACTTCATTTTCACCCTTCAGTCAGGACAAAACGATTCAACAACTTCAGATAGAAGCATGTTCGATCACTGGCGTCTACAAGCAGCTAATATCTACCTGAATTCAATCATGTGCTCTTACGAAGATATGAACTTGGACTTTAACCAAGACTTATTCTCGAAAATGTACTAAGACTGCGTCAATTTCCAGACTTGATACTACGGAACGAACTCTTCCTTACCCCTACTGAGCCTAGCCGTATTTAAATCACATGCACTTTCGTCATGTTTGACGCCAGCCAGTAGGAAGATACTCTCAAGGGCGGTATAACATGTATACATTTCTAGACAGAGGAAAACATACTTGCCAATACTAAAGCCTTCTGTTCTGTCAATCATGATCAGGTAGTCCTTTACAATCCTTCCAGCAGTGACATCAACCAGATGGCATCATTATAGGTTTTGCACCATTAGATAACGGGGGTAGCCGTTATCCAACGAGTGGCTATTACAAACGACATTATGAAATAAAAGGGGTGAAAGGGTAAAATATTAAAAACAGAGCAGTACACTTTAAAAATCAAGTTTATTAACCACAACAAAGGCAAACGGTAACATTAACATGAGGGAAATCAATCTAGATCTTCCACATCAAACAATTTTTAGAGGTGTAATAACAACTAAATGTCAATATGACATAGTAATTTAGAAAGCCGTGTAACTGGAGTTACACCTTAAACCGAGCGTCTACCCAAGACTAGAATATTTGTTTTGAACACTCTACGGTTCGTGACTCCTTAAAGATGAACTATAGCATTTAATATCATGAAAAGCAATTTAAACCGTGTTTAAAAGACATAAAAACCATAAAACAGTAGAATGAGACAAGCTAAGCGTTATTAATGAATACACACTATGACCTCCATACCAAGTGGTTTAAAGTCTCAAATATATTAGGCTAGATATAAATAGAGTGTTGATCAACACTTAATAACAGTAGGCTCGTATTTAAGGAGCTACGGTGGTTGTAGCTGGCACAACAAACATGGGATTCTTAACTCCTTAAGGAAGTGATAAGTTACAATTTGGTTTCCTCCTGCACGTAGGAGATATTTGTAAATATGTTCCAGCAATAGGGAATTTAGGTTTCTAGGTTGTATTAGAATTAAACCTCAGGCTACTTCCTAACTAATACTGCCTTGTGCGTATAACCCGAACGGGTAGTAAGACGCGGTGCTATTAATAATACTGCCTGGTTACACAATTGTAACTTAATAGGGCCCAAGCAGTCAAGTGACTGAATTCATATTTGGTTAACACTCTAACGATTTCGTTGTCTAATGGTGACAGAAGGGCGCCGGCCACAAAATGAACACAAATATGCGTGGGTCCCATCACTAGGGTGAATTTATCCCCACGAGTTGCGCACCACATAGGGTTAAACAATAATAAATTAACACTGAACGTATAAGAGAAAATGACTCGATTAGATCGAGTAATAAAGCCATGAATCTACCCAGCATCCCATCAAATGATTAAATACTTGGACCATCAGATAAATGGCCTCAAATTGCGGGGTGTCAGACAGCCCCTGACATAAGCACTAGTCATAAGGACATAGCACGAACAATGTATGTGATAGTCATGGATGACTAACAATAATTAAAAAATATTGACTCTAGCTAATTTGCTAGCAAAACAATTAATTTAGAACATATTGACTCTAGCTAATGAGCTAGCAAAACTATTAACTTAGAACATATTGACTCTAGCTAATGAGCTAGCAAAACAATTAACGTAGAACATATTGACTCTAGCTAATGAGCTAGTAAAAACCATTAACGTAGAACATATTGACTCTAGCTAATGAGCTAGTAAAACAATTAACATTTCAAATCACCTTCCAAAGGGAAGAAAACTACCAAAAAGCCAGTCAACGACTAACTTTAAAATATAATCGAAAGATATTACATCCTAGCTACTGGGTCTACGACGAATTGATATGACGTACGTGGCTGGTAGAACGCGAAGTATTTCAAGCATCCTAGTTGCTCGCTGAGTGAATTATTGAAAATTAATGCAACAAATAGTTCGTGAGATGCCGTATGTATATGATCTAAATGTGACGTCCATGGGGTGGGTAGAGAAGGGGGCAGGCCTCCCCAGCTGTGGAATATTTGAGAGCGCCCATCCACAGTTGGCTGACATCCAATACAGCGCGCGCCCTGGAGTTAGAAATATCACTCAGCAAAGTCGTCTGTTCTTAAGCGAGTCAAATGGGCATGTTGGCAATACCCACCTTCTCTTTGGTCCTCCAGAAAGGCAATCCACCCTTGAACAGGTAAGTGATAACCAAAATACTGTACACAAATTGAAATTTATTCCAAAGATTATTTTAATAAACTCGTGTGTATGTGAGGGATAAAGCAGTAGCCTGTCACAGTTTGTTTGCGACTTGTTCACTTAACTATGTTGATTGACGTGCAACGGTTCATAAGTGAGGAAGCCATCTTCCTTTTCAGGGAGGTCATCATTTTACATTTCTATACAAAAAATGAAGCCAGCTAAATATTCCTACCTCCGTTTGAGATTGGCCATTTCTCATTATGGATTGAGAGGACTGTAGATTGGGTGACATCACCATGGACTGTCTTGACAGAGCTGCGATAAAACTCTGGTAACAGAGTATCATAGGCAATAGTGATGAGTACCTGATTTTGCCGGTTGGAAGATATCGGTTGTCCTTCTGTGAGCAAATTTAAAATCCAGCGTAAAGTAGCCAAGTGTCTCATTCGTTTCAGTACGACTTACACGTGCGCTACAGAAAATGTCTGACTTCTTGATGAATAGTTTAGAAGTATTAGGTCTGTTCGGTCAAAACGTGTGTGAGTTAACACAGGGTGATCTACAGAACGATACAGGTTTGATCGTCCCTTCCCTGCTGCATACCGTCTCTCTTTTTAACGATATAAAAAGCACATCAATTTCGATAGGTTATCGTGTTTCTGTGAACAAGATGAACTGGAACAGTCGTCATTAAATCTAAACGGGAAAAGGAGACTACCACCCAACAAAAGAAGAAGGTAACTTACAACCCCCGAATCTGCCAATGTGCCAATCTGCCAATAGCAAATTATTTTAAAAACCCCGTAGGCTTAGACATTTTAAATGCTTTAGCCATGTTGTCTATAGAACAGTAATTGATAATTCGCGATACCAGACTTCAATGAATTAGTAATAGAAAAAATAATTTTAGACAAAAACAGAAGATCGGATTTTTCTTATAAACGATAAACTTACTGATAAACTAATTCTCATCTATATAGTATGTTTACTGCTCGACAGGTGTTAATAACCTAATTATATATTTTTTGTTTACTGGTATATATGTGTGTGTCTATGTGTGGAATTCACGATGGTCAGTCTTCGACTTCAAACCAAATGAGTTTTTACACTTTTATAACTTTTATACTCTTTTTAAGTGTAGTTTCTAAGTTATATACAGAGTGGTATAAAGTTGTAATACGCTAAGATTTATTATAATTTACGAGTATTTTACAATTTTTAAGGTTTACTCGCGAGCCACTACTGAAATGGTTTCCAGCTCTTCCTCCACGAAGATGATGTGGGAACATTTAATATGAATTCTACTTTTCTTATCTCTACCCAATTAGTCTAAATATGTGGCTAGCTCCCGGACAGCTAATAAGGTACCTAGTACGAGAACAATATTGGGGAGCCAGCGTGTATTCACCTTTCAGGTTAAGTGTATATTTTCAAAGCCAATAAACCAGCTTTAGGTTGGGGGCGAGTGGGGAATGGGGGGTGTAATTGGTTCTATGGTTGAACAAAGAAGTAAAAGGGTTTAGGAATGTATGCTTCAAATAGCTCTCAAAATGAAAATAAGCCCGTATAGTTTTCCCACTCCCCCCTCTTGTCATCGGCATAATGACCTACAACACAGACCTATACTATTCTCAAAAACCACCGCCAAACGCCTTTTACTAGACAAAACCCCCCGACTTCCTTTACAATATGGCGCACACACGATACCCTCCCAAGAGCTAGGCTAATGCACACAATACAGGCTGAGGTGAAAGATCTATGACCGTGAGAAGGAATAAGAGGGGTAAGGGGATATAATGAAAAAGGTGAGGTAGGTGAGTTAACCTAATCTTAAAGCCTTCATAGCTCTACATCAATCTACAGTGAATAAGGATCAAATTCGCGTGACACATCTGAAAGTTTAAAAAACATATGTCTCTATCTAGGCGTGCAGAGTGAACAGAGGATGAAATAATACAAATAAAAAGAGATAGTACAAAAGAAGCGGGTTGAAAGGTTTTTTTGTTATATGTAGGAAAACTGTCCACGGGGTGCTCGATGGTTACACCACTACCCACTTCTCTCCTGACGAGTGGTGGAATGGGAAGAAAAACAAATTAAAAAAACTCGTGATCATGGAATGAAATAGACTTGCATCAACGTTGGATAAAAAATATTGAGATTGATTTGTTTGGTGAGGGAAGGGGGTAAATTGGGGGGAAGGGAAAGAGAGGAATTCTTTTCGGTTCAGATATAGACAGCTCTATTGAATATCTTTTGATTATCAGGATATATTATTTTTATGCGAAAACTGTTTTCATCATGTCGTACAGTACATATCTAAAACGAGGTTATAAATAATAATAATAATCTCCTGGCCTACCAAACATTATCTTGTTGAGAGGTTGGATTAAATAAAACTAAACACTAATCTTTCCTTAACCAAGAACGTACTACCGAATAAAAAATAAAACATGGCGAAAATGAGGGCTAGCACCACTTTTATCAGTTAGTGACGCCCTTAAAGTATTTATTTCCTTGCCTATAGACTTACTTAAAGTTATAAATATAGAAATGCTAGAATAAAAAACCAATAGATCATATTAATATCTTACCACAAGGGCTTTTATCGCTAAAACCTAAGGAGTAAGCATGAAAAGGGTAAACTATATTGGAGTTGTTTTTTAGTCAGCTTGGAAAGAGAATGAAAAAAGAACATGAAAGTTGACCACTAGTCTGACTAATTAGGAAATTAACACCCACCTTCCCATTAACATTAATCCAGAATAATGTGAGTCTTGAGCCTTTGTCACTTTTATGGCTCTGAAAATGTAATAATGTGATCCTAGCTCACGTAATATAACCTGCAAAACAAAAGTGAGTGAAAAAATTATTTCAATACTTTCTCCTCCTTAAGCATACAATATGAAAAACGAATACACCAAAAATTCCTGATGAAAAAATGTCGTAAAAACTAACCTCTCACACTATTTTCACCATGTGGTAAAAACTAACCTCTCACACTATTTTCACAATGTGGTAAAACTAACCTCTCACACTATTTTCACAATGTGGTAAAACTAACCTCTCACACTATTTTCATCATGTGGTAAAAACCAACCTCTCACATTATTTTCACCATGTGGTAAAAATAACCTCTCACACTATTTTCACCATGTGGTAAAAATAGCCTCTCACACTATTTTCACCATGTGGTAAAAATAACCTCACACACTATTTTCACCATGTGGTAAAAACTAACCTCTCACACCATTTTCATCATGTGGTAAAAACCAACCTCTCACACTATTTTCACCATGTGGTAAAAACTAACCTCTCACACTATTTTCACCATGTGGTAAAAACTAACCTCTCACACTATTTTCACCATGTGGTAAAAACCAACCTCTCACATTATTTTCACCATGTGGTAAAAATAACCTTTCACACTAATCCCACCTCCTGGTATAGATAGCGTCTCACGATATTACCACAACCTGATGAAAATAACAACTCACACTATTCTCACCCCCTGATGATGTATACTTTTTTAGCAACGATTTCAAGGAAACTTCTACAACAGTTTCATTGCTATCTAAACATTTCGAACACATTCATAAAAATTTTAAAACTTTTGTTGTTAAACTTCAATTTATATTTAAAAGTTATTAGAACGTTTAAATAATAATGAAAACATTATGGAGTATTTGTAACAATACATATTATAACTATGAAATGTTTATCTAGAGAAAAAAGTATATTTATAACAGAAAAATAAAATATTCGAATCATTAAACTAATGTTTTTTTAATCAATCGAAAAAACTATCATATCTGAAGATCTATGAGGTAAAAGTGTGATCATATATATTAACTTATTGTCACCTATTTGTTTTATGTTTAGTTATTATATTGGTTTTACTTGATTTGTAGGATTTGCCCTTTTTTCTGACAGTTGGCTATATTTTAACATTACCCTGAAATAATTGAACATATTGTCAGTAAATGAAAAAAAATCTCACTTTTTAAAGATTGTACGTTTTAATATGAAATAAACCACAAAGAAAGAGATTCAGAGTTAAAAGTGACAACCTGTACACGGGATTCAAACCCAGGACTGTGTAGAAGTTGCCATTTTTCATTTTAATAGAATTTAATTCAGTATCATGGAGCAATAATTAATTATCAGTTTTTGTTACACATTAATTAAAAAAAGGAAGCTTGACAAGTGTATATAAAATCACTCTGATATCTCGTAAATATAAATCTATCATAAATTTGATTAATTACTCTGGCCACTCACACATCCTTCAACACAACAATAAAGATAAATATTAACAGTTACTCTTAGACTACTATTTAAAACCATCAATTAACATTTCGTTGGTCGAATTTTATAATTTTAACAATAGCGGACAACTTGATAAGCGTTAGATGCACACGCGGACCATCCACCTTAATATACTACCTACCCATCACATGTAAAGTCAGGAAATTTTCTAAAGAAAATGTTTATCAACCAGTAAAGACAGCATATATATATATATATATATATATA